>ONZH01004061.1:0-67498 GCA_900303285.1 Rhinella marina
TACTTCTCTACAGCTGTGCTGCTTCCATTTTCTCTTTATCTATCTATCTATCTATCTATCTATCTATCTATCTATCTATCTATCTATCTAAAAGCAGATATAATTGCATGGAAGTTTACTCATATAATGTTTCATGGAAATTGATGGTGTTGGTTGTGAGATTGATCTGATGGGGAAATTCTGTGATTTTTTGATGTGGACCACAATGGCTTTGAATTCATCATGCAGCCAGGTCATCAGTTTAAGGTAACTTCCATAGAAGCTTGTATCTACCATTCAGGATTCAGGAGCCTGTAAAGTGCTTGTTCAGTTTAAAGAAAAACAAATCTTCTGAGTTAAAATGGTTGTCCACATTGGAGCCGACAACCCTTTGGTCTAGATCTACAGTATGCTCCTGAATCAGTTGCAAAAGTGAACAGCATTCAGAAATAAAATCCAAAAACTTTATGACTAGGTAAGCTGATCCACCACTGTGGGCAATCACAGGCCTCAGTGGTCACTGAATGCTATGTCAATTACCGTAGGTATCATTGAGAAATTGATCACTGTGTGCCAGGTTCTCCCATATACAGTCATGGCCAAAAGTTTTGAGAATGATACAAATATTAATTTTTACAAAGTCTACTGCTTCAGTTTTTATAATGGCAATTTGCATATACTCCAGAATGTTATAAAGAGTGATCAGCTTAACAGCAATTACTTGCAAAGTCAATATTTGCCTAGAAAATGAACTTTATCCCCCAAAACACATTTCAACATCATTGCAGCCCTGCCTTAAAAGGACCAGCTAACATCGTTTCAGTGATTGCTCCATTAACACAGGTGTGGGTGTTGATGAGGACAGGGCTGGAGATCAATCTGTCATGATTAAGTAAGAATAAACTGGGGGTCAGTCAGCACGTCCAAGTATGCAGGTGCACGTCACAAGGTGTGGCTGTAAAATAGAATAGTGAAACATAAAAAATGCAACAGCACTCTGCAAACACAGACAATAAATTGAGTACATATAATACTGCCATACTCACCATCTACACGATACTAGCGCTACATTGTAAATGTGAGATTCTTGGCAGATAACTTTTGTACAAAAAATTATCTGTGCCCGTCTGCCATACATCAAGGCGATCTCTTTAAGACGGAAACCTAACACTAAACGCGATAGTCACTAGGTGCCATAGCGGCCTCCATTAACTGTAGAGGATGCAGGCTCTACATGCATGCTAAGCCGACATTATATTGCACCTCTCGTGGTGCCAAAATGGCTAATTCACTAATTCAGGGAATGCTGGCTCCACATGCATGCCGAGCCCACACAATATGATACCTCCTTGGTGCCACACCGACCTCCATTACGCTCAGGGACTGCAGGTTCCATATAATGCTGAGCCCACTCTATGTTCACCTCTCCTGGTGCCAGTTGGTCTCCAATGCATATAAGGAGAGCAGGACACAGCTTTATAGTAGTACTAATTAAAGTCAGCCAGTAAGGCAAACAGGTTAGTTAGGAGTGCACGACCGAAAGTGGAGTCAGCCACGCCTCCATCTAAACTGTCGGCTTAGCATGCATGTAGAGCCTGCATCCTCTACAGTTAATGGAGGCCGCTATGGCACCTAGTGACTATGGCGTTTAATGTTAGGTTCCCGTCTTAAAGAGATCGCCTTGATGTATGGCAGACGGGCACAGATAATTTTTTGTACAAAAGTTATCTGCCAAGAATCTCACATTTACATACCTCCCAAGTGTCCCTCTTTGGGAGGGACAGTCCCTCTTTTTGACCCAAGTCCCCCTGTCCCTCTTTACTCCTTAAATGTCCCTCTTTCGTGCTGTCCCCTTTAATGCATAAATGTACATTAATAAATTTACTAAATTGCTCCTTACTAAGCTATCTGTTTGGTTTTTATCTGTATATTAGACAATAACTCCATTATTTGGTGCAATTTGGACCTTAAAATATCTATAATCTGATGATTTATGTGTTAATATTTATATGGACATTGAAGCGCAAGAAAAAAAAAAGGCCACAGGGGCTCCAGTAATTATGATTTGGGCGGAGTTAGAGGCATGGCCTAGTATAAAAAAACTGGCGTGATGTGCGCCGCACATATTGTCCCTCTTTGCAATTTTCAAAAGTTGGGAGGTATGCATTTACAATGTAGCGCTAGTATCGTGTAGATGGTGAGTATGGCAGTATTATATGTACTCAATTTATTGTCTGTGTTTGCAGAGTGCTGTTGTAATTTTTATGTTTCACTATTCTATTTTACAGCCACACCTTGTGACGTGCACCTGCATACTTGGACGTGCTGACTGACCCCCAGTTTTTTCTTGCAGTTTAGATGGAAGCGTGGCTGACTCCACTTTCGGTCGTGCACTCCTAACTAACCTGTTTGCCTTACTGGCTGATTTTAATTAGTACTACTATAAAGCTGTGTCCTGCTCTCCTTATATGCATTGGAGACCAACTGGCACCAGGAGAGGTGGAATACAGAGTGGGCTCAGCATTATATGGAACCTGCATTCCCTGAGCGTAATGGAGGTCAGTGTGGCACCAAGGAGGTATCATATTGTGTGGGCTCGGCATGCATGTGGAGACAGCATTCCCTGAATTAGTGGAGGCCATTTTGGCACCACGAGAGGTGCAATATAATGTCGGCTTAGCATGCATGTAGAGCCTGCATCCTCTACAGTTAATGGAGGCCGCTATGGCACCTAGTGACTATGGCGTTTAATGTTAGGTTCCCGTCTTAAAATGATCGCCTTGATGTATGGCAGACGGGCACAGATAATTTTTTGTACAAAAGTTATCTGCCAAGAATCTCACATTTACAATGTAGCGCTAGTATCGTGTAGATGGTGAGTATGGCAGTATTATATGTACTCAATTTATTGTCTGTGTTTGCAGAGTGCTGTTGCAATTTTTATGTTTCATGATTAAGTAAGAATGACACCACTGGACACTTTAAAAGGAGGCTGGTGCTTGGCATCATTGTTTCTCTTCTGTTAATCATGGTTATCTCTAAAGAAACACGTGCAGTCATCATTGCACTGCACAAAAATGGCCTAACAGGGAAGAGTATCGCAGCTAGAAAGATTGCACCTCAGTCAACAATCTATCGCATCATCAAGAACTTCAAGGAGAGAGGTTCCATTGTTGCCAAAAAGGCTCCAGGGCGCCCAAGAAAGACCAGCAAGCGCCAGGACCGTCTCTTAAAAGTGTTTCAGCTGCGGGATCGGGCTACCAGCAGTGCAGAGCTTGCTCAGGAATGGCAGCAGGCAGGTGTGAGTGCATCTGCATGCACTGTGAGGCGGAGACTCTTGGAGCAAGGCCTGGTCTCAAGGAGGGCAGCAAAGAAGCCACTTCTCTCCAGAAAACACATCAGGGACAGACTGATATTCTGCAAAAGGTACCGAGAGTGGACTGCTGAGGACTGGGGTAAAGTCATTTTCCCTGATGAATCCCCTTTTCGATTGTTTGGGACATCTGGAAAACAGCTTATTCGGAGAAGACGAGGTGAGCGCTACCACCAGTCTTGTCTCATGCCAACTGTAAAGCATCCTGAAACCATTCATGTGTGGGGTTGCTTCTCAGCCAAGGGAATCGGCTCTCTCACAGTCTTACCTAAAAACACAGCCATGAATAAAGAATGGTACCAGAATGTCCTCCGAGAGCAACTTCTCCCAACCGTCCAAGAGCAGTTTGGCGATCAACAATGCCTTTTCCAGCATGATGGAGCACCTTGCCATAAAGCAAAGGTGATAACTAAATGGCTCAGGGAACAAAACATAGAGATTTTGGGTCCATGGCCTGGAAACTCCCCAGATCTTAATCCCATTGAGAACTTGTGGTCAATCATCAAGAGACGGGTGGACAAACAAAAACCTACAAATTCTGACAAAATGCAAGCATTGATTGTGCAAGAATGGACTGCTATCAGTCAGGATTTGGTCCAGAAGTTGATTGAGAGCATGCCAGGGAGAATTGCAGAGGTCCTGAAGAAGAAGGGTCAACACTGCAAATATTGACTTGCTGCATTAACTCATTCTAACTGTCAATATAAGCTTTTGTTACTCATAATATGATTGCAATTATATTTCTGTATGTGATAAAAACATCTGACAAACACACATAAAAACCAGAGGGCAGCAGATCATGTGAAAATAGAATATTTGTGTCATTCTCAAAACTTTTGGCCATGACTGTATTACAGCTGACTGCTGTAATCCAGCAAGGGCACAACTTGTGATCAGCTAATTGTCAAAAGACCCTTCTAGCAAGTAGGGATTATCCAAAAGTGAAGAATCCCTTTCAAGAGAGGGTCACCTACTCAGATTTGACCCCATGCCTCTTTCTTTTTGGTTGCTATGAATTTTTGTGGGACTTCACTCCACAGATTTTATTATTGCATTGTACTGATTTTGTGCTAAAAAAATATTTTTTGGTCTTTATTACAAATTTGGAGTCTTTTTTTCATTACATAGATGAGATGCTAGAAGCATCCTTTGTTTTTTTTCTCTTTTCTGTCAGTTGGGGAGCTGACAGACTCCTTATCTCTGCTCTCTGACACTCAAACACTCATTATAGCTCAGTTCTTATCCTACTGATAAGAATGTGGCTTAAAGGGGTTGTCTCACTTCAGCAAGTGGCATGTATCATGTAGAGAAAGTTAATACAAGGCACTTACTAATGTATTGTAATTGTCCATATTGCCTCCTTTGCTAGCTGGATTAATTTTTCTATCCCTATTATTTTTCTATACACTGCTCATTTCCATGGTTACAGACCACCCTGCAATCTCTTTGGTGGTCGTGCTTGCACACTATAGGAAAAAGTGTTGGCCTCTTTGGTGGCCGGGACCATGGGAGCGCACATAGGCTGGTGCTTTTTCCTATATTGTGCAAGCACAACCACCACTGATGGATTACAGGGTGGTCTGTAACCATGGAAACGAGCAGTGTATAATGTGATGGAAAAATGAATCCAGTCATCAATATCAGATCGGCGGGGGTTCGACACCCGGCACCCCCGCTGATCTGATATTGATGACATATCCTGAGGATAGTTCATCAATAAATTTAACTTGGAGAATCCCTTTAACCCTTTGTGACAGAATGGCTCAATATTGCCTTTGAAGGTGTACATAGCCTTTAAATAAGCAAAATGGGCACCTCTAACAGTCATGCAAATTTTTTGTCCCAAAAAAGAGGAAGAGGCAGTGAATAAATGCCAGGCCCTCCAGTCAGGGGATCCCATACTATAATTTGTTGTGAGACCCCTCTTGACTATTTATTGCTCCTGTCTCCATAGGGTGTGGTTCCGACCATAATATATTTCATAGTGTGTTTATGGGTTTTCAACAGGGAAAGTCGCGCTCACTGCATTGACATTGAAACAGCTTACATACAAGGATGCGAGAAGCTGGATGATGCTGTTATGGTAAGTGGAAGCTATAACGTCTCTTAGCAGACATGTGGATTTTCTAAGCTGCAGTATGTTTGGCACTACCCAGACTGTGGTGCGGAATATAAGGAACCTCTATGTTCTTCACCCTTAAGCCCTGCAAAAAGATATGGACTTGCCAGGTTAGATCTTCAGGTAGTGGTCCCCAGAATAGTCACAGATTGGTGGCAGCAGCATCGATACAGCAGTAGTGTAATCATTAACAGTGCCATTGCCGAAAGAGTGGTCAGGATGCAGCAGGCCAGAAGACAAGATGGGAGCATAGTCAGAAGTTGGGCCAAGAGTCAGAGCCTGAAGTAGAACAACAGGTACCCAATGAACAATACTAGAGGCGAGGCACGAGCGATATCCAGGAACAAGGCCAAGGACAACACCATGTCAGTCAGACTCATAAGGAACAAGAGCCAGGAAAGGGAAGGAACCACAATTACCAGGCAATGAATCCATCCGTGCAATGTGCCCTGTCCTCTGTTGTGGTCTTGCTGAATTGGGTCAAGACTGAAGACATCCTGGGAGCAGGAGCAGCTGAGAAGGAGGAGGTGTTCAGTTGCTTAGTAAGGTGGAACTGGGAAAGGTAAGTTACCTATACTTAAGTTTAGAGGGTGTAGATGCAGCAGCTGCTTCCAGGTTTTACTAATGGTTCTCAGGGCTACAAAATAAAGGCAGTACAATATGTCTCATGTGCTAGAACTTTGGTTGGTTTCACATGGCCTTGTAGCATCTGTTTTATTGGTGCAAAACCAAGAAATCATCCCCGCACTAATATTACATGGGGGACCTGAGAGTTCTCAAGTCAAATCCTAAAATGCATATTACAGCTGTGTTAAAGGGGTATTCCCACACACACTGACATTTAGCTAGAGAACTGATAGCAGCACACTGAGCATGCCTGACCTGACAAAGGCTCAGAACTAGAGGTCGGTGCCATGGTAACTCATGAGGAAACACAGTGGGTAGTAAGGAAGAAACTACTTTATAACTACTAAACGGTAAATATGTGAAACTGACATTATATTAGGTAATTATCAATGATGAATTAGTCTAAAACATAAGTTATATTTATAGTAACCGGAATACCCCTTTAAGACATGGAATACAATGGCATGTACAGTGCCTTAAAAAAGTATTCATATCCCTTAACCTTTTCCACATTACACCCACAACCTTTTTTTTTAAACTTTTTATTTATAAACTTCATGCATATAAGAAGAAAATCTAACATTTCAGATACACCCACAAATATAAATGTACTTTATTGAGATTTTGTGTCATAGACCAACACAAAGTAGCAAGTGGGTGTAATGTGAAACAATGTGGAAAAGGCCTTGTGTGTGTGTGTGTGTATATATATATGTCATCTCTTAGGCTAGGGGATCCCTAGTAAAGCTTTAACACCCACCAGGGTTCCCACCTACCACGTACCATTTATAATACTGTTGTATTGACAAATAAGCCTTTGACCCCCATTAGACACCAGGGTCTGGGTGCTGCTGATACCTCTGCATCCCGCCTCTACTCAAGCAGGTTTGACAGTCTCAGTGTATGTAGGGATACCACCTATTGACAAGGGGAATGATAACAACACGTCATCAATTTATTAATACATTTCCAGGAGGAATAAAAGAGAAAGGGCACATTGCAAGGTTCTTGTTATTTTTGACAAGTATTTATTAAAACGGGCAGACCAATCCTCTTTAAAGGCCTATAAGGTGGCACATCGTGATACAAAACAATCCACCATGCAATCCCTGTACTGCACCTGTGCAGTAGAGATCTCCACTATTGATCTATAATCTAGTGTCATTCATCCATTGTATACATGCCCAGTCTATATATTTACAGTCCTGGATCTTTAATACAGACTGTGAAGGAGCTGCAGACATCAACCAGAGAGGCAATTTTCCTACTGAAGGCCATGATTGAGGAGGTCCGGAACAGCGCAGATGAAGAGGAGACGTCAATCAATAGTCTTTTCAGCAGCATGCAGGTATACGGGGAATGTACACAGCAGGGATCTCCGACAGGAGTAGTAGTACTAGTCAGACATATTCAAAAGTGTTTGCAGACAACAGTGGTGCTAACCAATACTCCTATAGAATTCCTACTGACACTGCAAGATATGCGCAAGGAGGAGCAAGGGAAGTGATTTACCTAGCCGTCCTACATCTCTATGTGACCCAACTTTTTTTATTTGGAATTTGGAATTGAATTATATTACTCAAAGTTGTGTCCAAATTCAAAATGAACAATTTTTCCTCCCCAAACAAGTGTCACAATAGATTCATTATTCACACATATCCACCAGCAAAGAAGAGAAGATTAATTTAGCCCATCACCATAAAGTGACCTAAATAATATCTATCTATCAGGGGCGTAACTACCATAGCGGCAGACCATGTGACTGCTATGGGGCCCAGGGCAAGAAGGGGCCCAGTCTTAGTTGGGATCATCTCTTCTTCTACTGGGGGTGAAAACGTGGTCAGGACTCTACCATCTAAAGCAGGGATGCCCACCCTGTGGCCCTCCAGCTGTTGTAAAACTACAAATCCCACCATGCCCTGCTGTAAGCTGATAGCTGTAGGCTGTCCGAGCATGCTGGGAGTTGTAGTTTTACAACAGCTCGAGAGCCGCAGATTGGGCACCCCTGCTCTAAAGGAACAACTTTTAGCAAATGAGCAGTGGAAAAGATGGCCCAAGGGTCATTGAAAGGGGTTTAGGTGGAAACCCTTCTGTCCTGTGTGTGGAGGCCTGGTCTGATCCTTGTATGGGGCCCTTATTTCTCCATGTATGCCACTGCTATCTATCTATTTGACTCCTGCTTAGCTATCTATTGTCGCACACCTCCCTATCCATGTACAGTATATTACTAAACCTCATGAAATGGCCCCTGTATACTTTCTCTGATGAAGTTATTAGAAGATGACAGAATCTCTTCACAGATTGACTTCTCTTGACATTTCTAGCGTCTTTCACATTTTGATCCTTTGAATCTTCACAGGAAAAGCTGGCAGAACGCAAGAAGATCCTTCTGAAAGCTGTTCAGTGGTGAGACCTGTCTGATGGTTTCTGTTGAGGTCAGGAGGAGAGATACTGTATTTCCTGGGCTCACCACCATAACTCCACATTGGTCCATATAAGCCTTCACAGTATTCGCTATCATATGTACATACATGGCATTTTCTGGGCAGGGCCCACCTATAAGAATACATGGGAAGACAAGCTGTTGTATTAGTCCCTCTTCACTTTGTATTGGGGGATTTCACAGCAGCAATATTTTTCTGAAATTATGACGGACATTAAAGGGGTTTTCCAGGATTTTACAATTTATGAGCTATCCTCAGGATAGGTTATCAGTATCTGATGGGTGGGGGTCCGACAGAGAAGGTACTGGCGCTCCTGTGTGCACCGCGGCCTTCTCGCAGCTTACCAAGCACAGCGCCGTACATTGTACAGCGGTTGTGCTTGGTATCGCGCTCAGCCCCATTCACTTGAATGAGGCTCAGCCGCTCCTAGGCCATGTGACCGATGAATGTGACTTCACTGGCCTAGGAAAAGCTAAGAGAAGGCTGTGGCACTCACGGGAGCTCTGGTGCCTTCTCAAACAGCTGATCGGACCCCCACCGATCAGATACTGATTACCTATTCTGAGGATAGGTCATCAGTAGTAAAATCCTGGAAAACCCCTTTAAGACTATGGATCTAATTGTAGGTCAGTAGGTTCCACTAAGATCTGTCAAACAACCAATTCACCACTGTATTGTAGTTTCTTCTAAAGAGAAACCATGACACAAATGTGAACTGAGCCACTAGAGGTCGGCCACACCAGCTGACATTGGTGGGATTAACACACTATTTGTATATGGGGTGTCCCAATTCTCCCAAATTTTGGTAGAAAGAAGGATCTGGAATGTCGGATCTCCACATTTCTGATCCTTTGTTGTCACAGGAGATAAGAGGAATCCCTTATACCTCATTTCTACTGAGAACACATGCACAATTGGCTGAGCTGAGCATACAGGTGTATGAGGGTCGGGAGGAATATCTGTAGGCCGACTGAGCCTTCTATTGACTGGTATACAGCTTTATACTGCAGTGATTCTAGCAGGAATATCTCTTGTGTGTTAATCTCTCATCTCCCTTTTCCATGTTTGAAGCCAATATGAAGAGAAGGAGAAGGCCTTTAAAGATCAACTCTCTCACCTGGCCTCCCTTCTGCCTACCTTACAAGTAAGAGACCCCTTATGATATCTGTTAGGCTGGGTTCATATCACGTTTTTTGCCCTATGTTTAATGTATACATTGGGAAAAAAGGATGCAAAAGCACAGTACACTACACTTTTCCATCACGCAGAGTCCATATATATATATACAGTAACATATACTTTTTTTTTTACAGTGGAACTCTATGGTGATGGCTGCCACTGTATGGCATCCGTTTAATGTATAGGTTTTTTGTGATGTGAACCCAGTCTTAACGTGCACGGTGCTGAAATATTGTGTAACAATATTGAACCACTACGGGGCAGATAAAGTTTTATTAACCCCATTAGCATGCATTGCCATATATTTATGGCATGGCTTCAAACTTTCACTGCTAACAGTCACAAATGACAATCCAGTGATGGCTGCTGTCATGAACGGTATTGGAAACGAAAAATGGCAGAGGCTTCTTCCACGTTTACATTCTTTTGGACATTTTTGAGTGATGTCAAGTACTAAAAATTGTGGTGTTGAAATCGGATGATTGTCATTGTGATGCACCAACTAGGCACTTCTGATACAGTGTCTGCGAGTAATGATGACCCCCACCATTCCTGAGGTCCTCCTTATCATCCATTAGTGACTCTGATCAATCCCCCTAAAGAAGGCGTCCCAGGACTGACACCACAGCTGCCCCTGATCCCCTGACTTATGTTCCCCAAATTCCCGAATTCTTTAGAAACTCAGGTATACAATTTGACTCCCCCAACACAGGGAATTTGTTTTTAAGGCCCTTATCACACGAGTGAGTCCCATGCATTGGACTTGCAGCGTGTGTCGGGAGAGCACCCGTCCTGAACTCCTGAGCACTGACAGGGTGGCATAACCTCCTGGGCCCGGTAGCGACTGCTACCTCTGCACCCCCTATAGCTATGCCCTTGCATACAGGGGCGGATTGTCCATAAACTCCACAGGGAAACTTCCCGGTGGGCTGATGCCCATGGGAGCCGCCTAAGCCCTCCTTTTGCCCAACCAGTGGCAGTCTTTAAAGATGTATTTTGTGCTGCTGGGGTAGTATATTGAGATGCACTGTGGTATTTGGCTCAGCTGGGGGAGGTATAATGTGCTGCAATATGGTATATGGCACCGCCTTCTGTCAGTTTGGACCCAACTACAAAATGGGGCCACTTTTAGTATTTTTCCAGGGCCACTTTACAATCCCAGTCCGCCCCTGGCTACAGCATAGATAAATCAATATAATGCTATGTGACCCCGGCAGTGCTGGGTGGACAGGAAGGGAGCTGTTGTATATTCACGCTGCGAGTCTGAAGCATGACAAACACTCATCTGAAAGGGGCCTTAAAGGGAACCTGTCAGCACCTTTATGCTGCCCATACTAACAGCAGAATAAAGTAGAGACAGGTGAGTTGATTTCAGCGGTCTGTCATTTATAAGTTAAAAGTAAGTGGTTGCCAAGAACCAACATCACATACATTGCAGACTAGGCCTGGAAAAGAGTCACGGCCACCTGAGAAGAGTCATGGTTATTCATGAATTCTTGCTCTTCCTGCCCACCTGCTGATGATTTTAGAGTCTTCTACCTAGTTGTCTCCCTTTCTATCTAGGAGAGAACTGCCAACCATCAGAGGATGGATGAGAGTGCAGGACTATGAATAACCATGACTCTTCTCAGGCAGACTGGACTCTTTTCAAGGCTCGGGCTGCAATGATTATGATGCTGGTTCTCAGTAACCACTTATTTTTAGCTCATGAGTGACACACTGCTGAAATCAGCATTTCTCTCATTATTTTATGCTGCCCTCAGTGAGGTCAGCATAAAGTTCATGACAGGTTCCCTTTAAGCTGTTTTTTTTTCCAGATGATTTAATTGATTTAATAAGTCGACCATTTTGCTTGCAGAGCAGTTTATTTCCCTAAACTTCAACTCCTTTTATGCTAGACCCCAGAAATGGAGCCCTGTAGATAGAACGGATATGGCCACATTTTTAATTTTAATAGTCAAGAAGCCAAGAATTTGGGACTATCGGAGCAGCAACATCCCATATCACACTCCATTGTTCCATACAGCCTTAAAGGGGTTCTCCAAGTTATAAATATTGATGACCTATCCTCAGGACAGGTCATCAATATCAGATCAGGGGGGGTCCGACACCCGGCACCCCTGCCGATCAGCTGTTTGAAGAGGAGGCGCGCGCCGTATCAGCGCTGCCTCCTCTTCACTGTTTACATGCTGGCCGACACGGGGGTAGTGGTGAGTAGGTGTAATTACACCTAACTGCCCCATTCATTTCTATGGGAAGAATCGCTCCCATACAAGTCTATGGAAGCGATTCTTCCCATAGAAATGAATGGGGCGGTGAGGTGTAATTACACCTACTCACCACTACCCCGTGTCGGCCAGCATGTAAACAGTGAAGAGGAGGCAGCGCTGATACGGCGCGCGCCTCCTCTTCAAACAGCTCATCGGCAGGGGTGCCGGGTGTCCGATCCCCCGCAATCTGATATTGATGACCTATCCTGAGGATAGGTCATCAATATATATAACTCTGAGAACCCCTTTAAACAGGGCACAATTTGAGGCCATATAAAACTATTTACATTGTAACGATAATTCTCATTGCCCACCACAAGATCACCTCAACTTTGATCGCTTGTATACATTTTAGCTGTATACCCCTCCTAAATTTATTTCAGTGGATGAGTCCCTCATTCACTTCAAAGGGAGGCTGCATTTCTGCCAGTACCTGCCAAGCAAGAGGGCAAGATATGGTGCAAAACTATACAAACTGTGTGACAGTCTATAGGGATATAATTAAGAATTTATGAAAGGAGAGAAAGCACTGCCGCAAAAATTGTGTGGGGCTAGGGAGGGTTCAGAAGGGATACAATTTACCAGTGTGAAACCTGCCCCACACAACCTAGTCTGTGCATTAATAATTCATTTAAGATATACCACATGCTCCTGGAATATTAATTGTATATCTCCTTTAATGCAAATTGTATGATGTAGATTGAAAACTGCAAATTTATCTGTAATGTACTCCACACATCTTATACTTATATCCTCAGAGTTTGCTGCAACATGGCGATCAAAAGCATTTCAGCAACCCCTTCCCTCCAAAAGCCAAATGGAACTTTTAAACCCCAAGTTGTGCCTATACAGCTGTTTACGACCACATATTGGCTGTTGCTGTATTCAGTAGACAATAGTAGAGTGTTTTTTCTCCTGTTACCACTTGTAAATCTAGGGCTAAAGCAACATTTTATTGGAAAAGATTTGAATTTATTATTTTCATGTACAAGTGTTTTCATGTACAACTCGATTAAACACCTGTTGGGTCAAAGTGCACAATACACCCCTTGAAAAATTCCTTGAGGAGTCTAGTTTCTAAAATGGGGTCACTTTTTGGGAATTTCCACTGTAGGGATACGTCTTCAAATGCAACATGGTGCTCTATTATTCTAAGCCTCCTAACATCCTAAAAAAATAAAATGACATTTACAAAATGCTGCCAACATATAGAGAAGGTTTATTAATAATTATTTCATGAGGTATCACTATCTTACTTAAAAGCAGAGAAATTCAGATTTGGAGTAAATTCTATTACATTTTCATTAAATTACATTTTTTTTATACATAAAAACAAAACATATCAAACAGATTTTACCACTAACATTAAGTACATTGTGTCGCAAAAAAAAAATCTCAGAATTGCTTGGATAAGTAAAACATTCCAAAGTTATTACCACATAAAGTGACACGTGTCAAATATGAAAAATGGGGCTTCTCTGTAAAGGGGTTCTCTTGCTTCAGCAAATGGTATTCATCATGTAGATAAAGTTAATACAAGGCACTTACTAATGTATTATTATCCATATTACCACCTGTGCTGGCTTGATTTATTTTTCCATCACATTATACACTGCTTGTTTCCATGGTTATGACCACTCTGCAATCCAGCAGCAGTGGTCATGCTTGCACCCTATAGATAAGATTTATTTTTAGTTTGAGGGGTCCGGGGAGGGGGGTCGCTGCCTCCAGGGAGGGGTACTTCTTTGAACATTTCTTTTTGTTTGTGTTAGGTCCATCTGGTCACATGTTCTGCGTTCCTCAACTCAGCTAACAAGGCCGAGTTCTTGGACCTTGGCTATGTAAGTCTCTTTATATCATGAGTACACATGTATACAGTATATACATAAACTAAAGAGGGAATCAGACTGTCATAGCACATCACAGTATATGCCTCTAGAACTAATCCCGTATACGTCTTCACAGCAACTAATGGAACGTCTGCAGAAAATTGTGAAACTTCCACATCGTTTGCGGCCATCGCAGAGCAGCAAGGTGGGTCAATTTGGCCAGAATGTATAGTGTATACCAGGGATGCTGAACCTGCGTCCCTCCAGCTTTTGCAAAACTATAACTCCCAATATGCCCTAATAGCTGTAGGCTGTCCAGGCATGCTAGGAGTTGTAGTTTTGCAACAGCTGGAAGGCCAGAGGTTGAGCATCCATGGTGTATACCGTTGAAACAAACCATCAGCTGAGAGGCATTGAATCTGTACAGGATTTCAGCCTCTGGATATAAAAAGAAAATAATGCTCCCATTCACTGACAGCAAGCAGTGATCCTGTAAATAGTTAGGAATTGTGACATAAAGTATACTATAGAGCTGCAGAACTTTCATTATACAATGTTAGAAATTGCAGTAAACGTCCCGGTGTGAATTGCAGATCAATACAGATTATGCAGCCGAATTTGCTCGTTGTCTGGAGCCCCTGCTAATGTTCAACCTTCGGCGAACCGGCAGCATCAACAGCACGTGCTGTGCGCCAGGACATGGAAACGGATGCATGTAAGTGTTTATCTGGTTTTAAATAAAAAAATCTCGTCACAGATATATGTGGACAATTTCAGGATCTTCAGTACTGAAGGTATTACTAATGGATTTGTGTTTGTCAGGGGAAGATATTTTACCTCACACAAAAAACTTCCTGTGCAAAGAAGAACATTGCAGTCAACCTCTTTCCAGGCTCATGCACAAGATTTTGTCCCGGCTTATAATGACGTTTCCCATCCTTGGGAATGTCAATCAAGCCAGAATGGGCAGGATTTGAGCATATAGATTTATAAAGATCGGCGTGTGTTGCGCAGGTCTTTATAGGTCCTGCACTGCAGGAGGAGGCATATAATTTATGATGAGGCGCAGACCACGTGATAAATTACATGCCTCCAGTGGCAGTCTGTGCACCAAACGGATCGTCACAGTAAATTAGTGAGGATGAAAATAAGTTGCTAAGTTCTCAGCAACTTTCTATACCAAAAGTGCATAAAAAACATTAGACCCGTACCGGGGAGACCCATAGCATCGGGCAATGATAACCTGAATAAAAGTCTCTAAATGGATAAAATATTTTGAAAACATCGCCGTCATTTTTACAAGATACATGAGATTACACTCACCAAGGATACTTTACTTGCTAGCTTAGACATTGAGTGGGTCATCTATTAATTCCAGTGTTTTAGACGGCAGCAGGAGCATTGCTAGGGTCTCAAAAGATCCGGGCCCAAGTCCCAATGAATATGGCCCAGTTCTCTAAGTCCCTCTTCCCCCACCCCCCACACACTGCATTTTGCTGTACTTGCTATACAGCAGCACATACCTCTCACATCCAGGGCCTCTAGGTGATGTCTCCTCCGATGTAGATCATCTCTGTCATCATCTTCTCCATTTGGTCCTTGCAACTTCTCTCAGCCGCTCCTCGTCTCTGCAGAGTGTGACATAGACATCTTCCTCACATTTCTATCATCATCCCCCAACTTTGAGTCCCAACAGTGTTATCCTGCTACTCGCTGTGCCCCCCAATACCCCCAAATACTATCCTGAAGAAATAATGGTGCAATACAGATAGTCCCCCCATAGTAATAGTGCTCCTCAAAGTCCCACCGATAGTAATTGCATTCTAGAATGCCCTCATTAGTAATACTGTCCCCTACAGTGCCCCAAACGGTTATAATGCTCCCCAAGAGTGCCCCTATTAGTAGAAGAGCCCTCCAGTATTAATAATACCCTCACAGAACACCCAGTATTGTTCCACCAGTGGTAATAAAGCTCTCTACAGACCCCTCAGTAGTAATAAGGCCCCCACAGTGTTCTTAGTAGAAATAAGGTGAATAGAGGACGGCAATACAGTCGTATCTAGCTGGAAGGCAGGACATTCGGGTCCTGGGACAAAACATCAGGGGCCCAGGCCCCGAATGTTTTAACCTAGCAACACCCCTGGACGGCAGTCTTAATAAGCCCCTGCGCCGGCGGTGGATCTACCAAAGTTATGTGGAGGCGCCGGCCTCTACATAACTTCAGCTTATCCACCGCTTGTCTAAATCTATGCCAGCTTCCTAGCTGTCTTACACTTAGACTATTTTTTACACCTAAAATGTGCTAATATATGCATATTGCTGATCATAAATGACCCCTAAATCTCTATACAGTAACATCCAACACAAATTGGGGATTAAGGCGGTGAGATTTTTTTTTTTTTTTAATGCAGGGGGGATTCACTTTCATGAACACAATGAATTTGTTGTGACTTTATTGCAGTTTGTGTTAACTCACAATTTATTAATCGCTCATTTATTTTTGGGGTCTTTATATAGACAATGTACTTTTTTGGAGGGAAGGGGACTAGGCGCTATTCACTGATTTTGTTAGCATTCCTAACACTAATGAGTTTGAGTTGAAGTTCACTTATGGGATTTAAGAAAGAGAAATTAACTTCTTGAGGACCTGTCAAGACTCCTGACACGCATGTTTTAATAGCTTCATGCATTCCCCATGTAATAACAATTCTGGTGCATCTATTCTTATTGCTCTATGTTGTGCCATTTCTTTATTATTTCTACTAGAAGTTATGAATGAATTGCTAGCAGTGTGCAGTAAGGGTACAGATGGGTGGTAACCAGTTGGGGGGTGTCCCTGCACAGACTCACTCTATCCAATCAGTGCTGCCATTTTCAGACTGTGCAGGTACACCCCCACAACTGGTTACCTTCCCTCTGTACCTTTACTGCAGACTGCTAGCAATTCATTCATAACTTCTAGTAGAAATAATAAAGGAACGGCACAACACAGAGCCATAAGAATAGATGCTCCAGAATAGTTATTACATGGGGAATGCATGAAGCTATTAAAATAGGCATGTCAGGAGTGGTGACAAGTCCTCTTTAAAGGGTATGTGCATCTAATATAAATGTATCCCGCCCAACAGATATTGCTATTATATCATTTTCTCCATATACCACTTTTTTTCAAAACTGCCTTTTTCAAAAGTTATTAGCCTACCATTGTACCCTGTGGAAAATTAGTTACAATTATCAGTTGCTGTTACGTCCTGCCTTGGAGCCTTATAATGTACATAGGAAGCCTCAATGGTAAGAACAAGGGGAGTCTTTAGTGTCACATGATTTGCTGATGTCAGGACACATATCACTGCCATAAGGCACAATGGGACAGCAGTCACATGACAAACCAGGAAGTAGGATTCAAACATGGGAGATAAGAGAAAACTGCAAATGAGGTAAATAAAATCCAAGGAGAAATTGGAGCTAGAGTAATTGGTGAGAATGGCACAAACCCTTTCAAATCTCACTGGATTCTTGTCGCCATGTCCACACCAACATATTCAGAAAACCTACCTCCACAAACAGCATCCTCCACTGGTATAGCCACCATCCACTTCCTTTAAAAAGCCGCATTCCATTTGGTCAATACTTATGATCCAAAAGAAATTGTAGCAAGATATAATATGTTACGAGATAATATGATGTTTTAGACACAGACAGGGGCATACATAGAAATCATTGGGCCCCATAGCAAGAATCTGAATTGGGCCCCCTAACTCCGCCCAGTACCCACCCCTGGCCCATTCCACCTCCTGAACTGGCTCCTCCCCTGCCACACCCCCATGTGCAGCAAAGGGAACGCCGTAGGAACAAAACCTGTAATATGGTGTAGGAATTGCATTTTTTTTCCAATTTTGAGTGTTGACTGCAGTCCTATGTAAAATCACAGATAACACTAGTGCTTATACTGTAGTAGTGTTAACTGCAGTCCTATGTAAAACCACAGATAACACTAGTGCTGATAATGTAGTAGTGTTACCTGCAGTCCTATCTAAAACCAGAGATAACACTAGGGCTGATAATGTAGTAGTGTTACCTGCAGTCCTATGTAAAACCACAGATAACACTAGTGTAGATCATGTGGTAGTGTTACCTGCGTCCTTAGTGTGCCTTCCTGTGCCTCTCCCACGGGACTCCATGCTGGCGGCACTGTCTCCTCTTTCTTCTTCTTCTTCTTGCCCCCGCAGAACGTCCTGATGCAGCTGCGTCAAGACATAGGAACACTGTGGGCATGGTGACGGTGACACACACAGGGACAGCGAAAAACACACAGGGATGGGGATAGTGACACACCACTGGGCCAGCGACAGACACTGGGCCAGCGCCACACACAGGGACAGGGCCACACACAGGGACAGGGCCACACACAGGGACAGCGACACACACAGGGACAGCGACACACACAGGGACAAACAGGGACAGCGACACACACACAGGGC
Source organism: Rhinella marina (assembly GCA_900303285.1). Lineage (NCBI taxonomy): Eukaryota > Metazoa > Chordata > Amphibia > Anura > Bufonidae > Rhinella > Rhinella marina. The sequence goes on from ONZH01004061.1 coordinate 18,302, forward strand.
CAGTGACACACACAGGGACACACACAGGGAAACACAGGGACAGGGACAAACAGGGACAGTCACACACAGGGACAAACACACACACACACACAGGGATAGGGACACACACAGGGACAAACGCAAGGACACAGAGGGACAGACCTATAGGGACAGACAGACACACAGGCATGGCTCCTCTTTGTACACACAGCAACAGCTCTGTGCTCCTCTAGCTCCTTCCCCCTTGGTCACATGGGCAGATGACATCTGGAAGGTCCTTTAGCCCATGAAGAATCACTCTCAATCAATGGAGTGCCGGGTGAGCCAACCAACAGAGTGTGTATGTGTGTGTGTGTGTGGGGGGGGCGTGGTGTGTAGGGGCCCTCCGGGCCCCCCTGTGCTGCGGGCCCCGTAGCAGCTGTGTGGTCTGCCTATATTGGCAGTACGCCACTGGAGGCTACCCTAAGGCCCCTCCTAAAAAAAAAAAAACATATAAAAGGGCAGTAAAAACTGAGAGACAATCATTGTTGGGTATAGGGTTAGGCTGGTACCCACGGATGGGGAGAGAACTATAAGATGTACTAGAACACTTCATTAACACAATACAGAATCGTTACGCATATTAACCCTTTCATGACAGGACCTATAAAAGGCCTGAATATCCAGGCAACTTTTTGTGATTTGGGCATATGGTGGTTTAGTGACCCTAATTATTTTTATTTGTTTGAATACCAAAATAATTTTTGCAATTTTTTACTTGACACTTAGGATTTTTTATTAGAATGTTTTTTTTTAAAGATTTTTTTTTATATATTTTTAGATTTAATTTGAACAAAAACAGCTAATTCTTATTACAAAAAAGTAATTATTTTTAATTATAGATTTTTATTTTTTAAATATTAAAACTGTCACACAAATGAATTATTGCAATGGGTTCCCTATTTGATGACGATCGTTTTGACATAACATATAACATGTATAGATTTTATTGTACGGCGCGACTATGGTGACTGTTTCCGTTGGTGACTGCTTTTTTTAATTTTTTTTTTACACTTTTTATTTGTATTTTTATTATTATTATTATTTTTTACTTATATATTAATTTATTTTTGACACATAATATGTCCCCCAGGAGGTCATTAAAAGACCTCTGGAGGACATTAACTTTTTTTTTCACTGCTTCCACTGTAACTGGGGCATCCACAGGAGCCCTAGTTACAGAGGAAAACAGTCCCCTGTGGGGGCATTAGACACAGGCAGAGCTGATCTGGGTCTCCTTAGACCCTGCAGCACTGCTCTGGCCCCGAGACACCCGGCGGTCACGTGCTGCTGCTTCCTTCCTCCTCCACCATGCACTCGTGCAGCGCTCTCGTCCAGGCAAAGGAGAAGGCAGAATCGGTAATAAACCGCTCTTGTTTTCTCCTCAGGGTCCCCGCTCTGTCTGTGAACCGGGACCCGACCTGCTCCTGCTGGATTAAAGTGCTGCCTGCACGTGTATATACGTGCTATCTGCACGTGGCATGTGCAGATAGGACGTATATACACAGAAGGCAGACGTGAAGGGGTTAAAGAAACACTGTCCAGGGATACAAGGAAATAATGTATACTCTGCAGGCTGTATAATAATTATACATGGAACTCATAGCTGAATGCAATATAGAGTTCACAGCTGCTACTCCGGGCCTCCCCTATAATACATGTACACTATCAAAATACCTTGTACCATATAATTATCTGGGGACTATTATAGACCTATATACAAAGAGCGATGTTGAACAGATGCTAATGGTTTAATTTTAGTAATTAAGAGTGCTTTGAATATATCTAAATAAAGGTTAAATGGGTCGTCCAATGAAAAATATTCTACAGTTTTTAAACCAGCACCTGGATCTAAATACTTTTGTAATTGCATGTAATTAAAAATTTTGCAAAGCCACTTAGTAATTCAATACAATGTATCTGCATAGCGCCATCTACTGTTTGTTCTTTTTCTTATTTTTTATATGGCTCAGTGAGATGGCCGCACATGCTCAGTTTCATCCTTCAACTGCCTCCTGAGCTGTGATAGGTAGAGCTGAGACACACCCCCTTAGCTACAGCAGAAAAGACACTCATCCGTGCTGTCAGCTTGAAATAAGTCTAGCAGAGCAATGAATGGGGAGATTTCTGGATCCATGTGAGGTACAGGGCTAGTTCTAGCTTTGTTAGAAAGAGATTGTCATGATTTTCATTTTTTACATTAATTATGGGATAACCCCTTTAAGTCTTTTTGGAAGAGGGTGGAATATTTGTATTTAATCCCTTTGTGGGGGAATAGTAAATGGAATACAAGCTCATGCACATCCTTACCACCCTATTGGGTCTCTCCTTTTTATAAACTAGTTGTATTATTTAAAGGGGTTAAGTAAGTGAATGGACCCCTTTTCGCGGACCACAATACCAGCATGAACAAGCTATTGTCATGTGCATGTGGCCTAAAGCACTGATGAAATGTGGCCTAAGGTACCGTTGTTACTATGGTATCACAGTTGTTCAGGAAACTCTGCTTGGGTCTGGTTACTGGACTTTCGGTCGATTCTGGTATCCTTGGATTGGGGTGCCTTCGACTGGTATCCCCTCCTGACACTTAGTAAAATAAATTAGCATGAAATCCGGGTGCTCTACAGGCTACTTCCATTTTGTGGCTCCTGCTCCAGCTGAAGAACTCTTTCTTCTGGCTACTATGTCTTTCATGTCTTCTCAGCTCCAATATGGAGTCTAAACTGGAATAATCTAGAACTGCAAGCTCTCCCTTCTGATAGGAAGCAGGACTACCCAAAGTGGGGAGAATGGAATGGTGAGTTCCATTCTGTCTAAGGATAACTCTGCGATATATACGCTGAAACCTGCTGGTGAACCAGGCACAATACATGAATATAACAGTTGCATAACAATAATAGAAATGCACAGTGTTGAAGGACCTGGAAATAAATACACAGATGACATTAATGTTAGACCAACACAAAGACAGTAGTGGAGTGCAGAAATAGTAATACCACTCCGGGGTATTACATATTCCTTAATACCTTTCACTAGTCATAATGGCTCATTTTATCTAGGGAGCAATCATTAGGATAAATAAAATGGCTGCTGTCCTATTAGTACACACAAAATCTGTCCTAATCACTCAGCAGGACAAGTTACTTCACAACACTGAGCTAAAGAGCCGCCTCATCCTCCTCTCTGCTCTGCTTGTCAGGGATTATGATCCGGAATACAGCTGATAAAATCTTCAGATGAATCTCTGTGGGAATGGAGTTCATGAGGAGATATGAAGTACAGAGAGGATGGACAGGACAGACTGTGGTAATGTGGGGCTGTGGTAATGGAGACTGCTGCTTATTAGTCACATCCCCGCCTCCTCTCTGTACTTCAATGTCTCCTCATGATCTCCATTCCTACAGAGATTCAGCTGAAGATCAGGACAGGTTCTCTGTGTACTAATAGAGCGGCGGCCATTTTATTTCTAATGATTGCTCCCCAGACAAAACAAGCCATTATAGCTGATGAAAGATATTTGGGAATATATTTATAATAAAGTAATATTTAACGTGTAACTGTCATTCTTTTTTTTTATTTTTGTATTGTATCGGGGCAGTGATACTGTCCATTTTTGTAATATACTTTATGTACTGAAATTGTACATTTCTATTAGAAAAATAGCTGTAAAGTGGCCCATTTTGAGCTTTAGCAACGCTCCTCTGTCTTCTGTTTACATAACACAGTTAGTGTTGAGCAAGTCTCCACTGTTATGTAAACAGAATACAGAGGAGCGTTTCTTGGGCTCAAAATGGGACACTTTACAGCTATTTTTCTAATAGAAATGTACAATTTCAGTACATAAAGTATATTACAAAAAGGTGCCCGTATACAGGGCACTGAAAAGGAGCCTTTTCAGTTTTATTATTACAAAAAAAGTTGAAATGATCCAATAAATTTCCTTCCACTTCACAAATGTGACCCACTTGTTGTTGGTTCTTCACCAAAAATTTAAAATGTTACATCTTTTTGTTTGAAGCCTGAAATGTGGCAAAAGGTTGAAAAGTTCCAGGGGGCCGAATACTTTCGCAAGGCACTGTACATTTGCTTCTTGGCCATTAACTAATCTTGTTCTTGTCACTAAGACTAAAAAACAGCTGTATGGATTAATGACCAGCAGGCAGCCTGGTTGTGACAAGGTTGAGCTCTGCATGAACCAATATTTCCTGGTATAATGGACATGGAATACAAGAGTAACTGCAAAGAGAGAAGTCACTGGCATAGAATTGTAAGGCTCAGCTATTCTAAGCAGCTACTCCAGTGTCACAACTAGCGGAATTACCATAGTTGTATTCTTGTCCATAGAGGGCAGTGTTATAATAGGAGTAATATTATTGTACATAGGAAGCAGTATCATAGTAGTTATATTCTGTACATAGGAGGCAGTATTATAGTAGTTATATTCTGGTACATAGAGGGCAGTATAATAATAGTTATTTTCTTGTACATAGGATGAAGTATTATCAGAGCCAGCTCCAGGTTCATGTGGGTCTTTGGGCGATAAAGTCTCAGTGGGCCCCCTGAGTACAGAAAATGTAGTAGTGTTACCTGCAGACCTATGCAAAACCACAGATAACACTAGTGCAGATCATGTGGTAGTGTTACCTGCAGTCCTATGTAAAACCACAGATAACATTAGTGCTGATAATGTGATAGTGTTACCTACAGTCCTAGGTAAAACCACAGATAACACTAGTGTTGATAATGTGGTAGTGTTACCTGCAGGCCTATGTAAAACCACAGATAACACTAGTGTTGATAATGTGGTAGTGTTACCTGCAGGCCTATGTAAAACCACAGATAACACTAGTGTTGATAATGTGGTAGTGTTACCTGCAGGCCTATGTAAAACCACAGATAACACTAGTGTTGATAATGTGGTAGTGTTACCTGCAGTCCTATGTAAAACCACAGATAACACTGGTGTAGATCGTGTGGTAGTGTTACCTACAGTCCTATGTAAAACCACAGATAACACTAGTGTACATCATGCGGTAGTGTTACCTACGTCCTTAGTGTACCTCTCCCATGGGTCTCCAAGCTTGCGGTGCTGCCTCCTCTTCCTTTTTTTCTTGCCCCGCACAGGACGTCCTGATGCAGCTGCGTCAAGACATAGGAACACTGTTGCCATGGTGATGTGACACACACAGGGACAGACACACACACACACACAGGGATGGTCAAATACACAGAGGGACAGACACACACACACACAGGGACACATATTTTTCATCTGCATGGTTTGTCTTACATATCATCAAGAGTGGACTAGGAACTTTAAGTGGCCCTGGGAAAAAACTAAAAGTGGCCCCATGTTATAGGCAAATCCAAAATGACAGAAGGCTCATCCTCTCTGTCGCTTCTGTGGTTTGCCAGTTTGGTCCCACCCGTGCTCCCCTCCATCTGGCAGGCCTTGCCACCAGTATAGAACTGCTGGCTGCTGCTCTCCAAGAAGGCTCTTTCTGTTCCCTCCAGCTGGCCTCATGGAGTCACTTTAGAAACCTTACCCAGTGGGAAGGTGTCTGAGCAATAGTTCCTAGTTCACTAGATTCTTGTAAAGGTGTGTTGATTTCTTTTGCCCATGTACCGACTACTGCCTGTTTCCTGGATTTGACTCTCTGCTACCCAACCTGACCTCTGACCGATCTCTATTTTGACAATGAGCTGCCTTCCCTGACCTCAGATTATTTACTGGATTGAACAAACTCTGCTTCTCAGCCTGTCCCTGACTGTGGTTATGCCTGATCCCTTGGTGCTCCACACCAGTGTATTGTGACCCCCGTTAGTTAGCATTTACTTACACAGAGAATATTCCAAGAGGTATCAGCCTGGTGATTCCCCTGAAACTGGTTAAAGGGGTTTAAAGGTGAAGACCAGGGGATGCAATTGTATAAGCCCCCAAGCCAGATTTGAAGTGACACAGTGGGCCCACATCCACTTTGTAACAGTAATTTCTACAGGGGTAATATTATAGAGCTCAGGTTTTTTGCAGATAGCTTACTCTGAATTGCATACAGTAGATGGGATATCTATGCAAGCAGGGGCATAGCTCAAGGCTCATGGGCCCTGGTGCAAGAGTTCAGCTTGGGCCCCCTTACCTCAGTGCTCTGTGTGTCTTCTTATGCGGCACAAGGGTCTTTGGGCCCCCTCAGGATCCCGGGCCTGGTAGCTACTGTTACCTCTGCACCCCCTATAGCTACACCCCTATATGCAAGTCAGTATATAAAAATGACACTGTCATATTTTAAAATGTATTCTAATTTGTATGTATCTAATTTTTCACTTTACACTTTTGCTTTTTGGCAGATGACCAGCGGCATTTTTTAATCTACATTGTGCTCACGCGTTCCACAGTCAGAGGGTCACATGCCCCCTTTGTGTTTGCACCTGGGTGATTAGCGGCATGCCGGGGTTACTGACAAACTTGCGAGCACATGCTCCGGCCAGCACTATTTATATCAGAATTTCAGGGAACTCTTAGAGCTCAAATCTTTAGCACCGTCTATAGATATATATTTAGGCCGGTGAATGTCACATTAGGCTCAAGCATCTTATGCGAAGCACAGATGGAAGGTGGAAGCTAAGAGGGGACACACTGTCTACATGTAGTTGCGCTAGCTCCAAGCCTGGATTTACACAAAGCACAGGCAAAGTCAACCAGTACAGGTAATTGGGTTTTTAATAGGTTAACACTAGACATGTGGGGTGTGATTGTTCCAATGTGTATCAGAGACCTCAGGTAGGAGGGCACCGGTACTGTAAATGGACCCTTTTAGTTACAGGACTCTTGTACGGATTAGGCATTGGGGCCCACAATTTCAAGTTGCCCCCTGACTAGGTGCACATGGAAAATCTTAACTCTCTCTAAGCAATTGTAGCCGCAGGTTTTATGTGAGAATCCATATAAATCTTGGGAATTGTTTATGGTATTCATGTGGTCTAGTTGGATAGATTGCACCCAATGATGATTTCTCCACAATGGCTCAATTAGTGCACTTCTATGACACCTTCCCAATCAATGGATATTTTATGGTTTGTATAGGTTAATAATTTTCTAATATGCTTTAGCATTTTTCTATGTATGATAACTAATGATTATTTAATCACTTGTACATGTGTACATATTATGCCTTATTTTTGGATTTCCAGAAGTCAGTGCTCCAAGGCTATAATAATGCCTGGCTGTACATCCTCCTGTGAAAAAATCTCCATCACTGGCACAATTGTTCGTAAACCTACCATGCATCGATATATCAGCACCAAAGTCCTGCTGGCAGAAGGAGAGGAAAACCCATTTACTAAACATTGCCGTAATTTTGAAGACATGTACAGGGTAGGTGATAGACCCATTCTGGTTATAACATACTCATTGCCTTTATACTTAGCTTTGACGCTATATAATTACCATTGCATACTGTAAACTCACGTTTAAGTCAGTGTTCACACTGTGGTATTCGGCTTCGGTCACACTGCCTCCTAGCTGTGACCAGTGCAACCCACAAGTCCTCCTGGTGGAAGCAGCAAAATACCTTGGGGGCATATGTTTCCAGCAGTCCTCCTGATTCTGACCGTGCAACACCTCTCTTCTTCAGGCATCTCTGGGTCCCCCAAACTCAGGTTTCCTCAGCCTTGTGGCTGCCCAGCCCTCCTAGCTCCTCTGCAGGTCTGTTTCCTGGGGCCTAACTTCTCCTCTCACACACTGAGGATTGCTTTATCCCCAAGTGATTATCGCACCTGGCCTCACCTCAGGCCAGGTGAACACCCTCCTCAAATAGGTTGACTGCACCATTCTAGCAGACACATATCTTCCCTCATGTATGAGGCCTGTCACTACGTCACAATACTTACCAATATTTTAAACCCAAATTGCAAGATATTTTAAACCCTTCTTCATTCCATCCAAGTGGCACTTAAAGTGGTTTTCCAGGATCCTGGTATTGATGATCCTCAGGATAGGTCATTAATATCCAGTTGATGAGGGTCCGACACTCCATTCCTGCAGCTGTTCCCTGCAGCTCTGTTCAAAGTGTAGTGGTCCTGCTGGGTTACTGCAGTTTCCACTGAAATGAAAGGGATCTGAGCTGCAGTAACCTGGCACGGCCACTATACTTTTCTGTGCTTCCTGTTCCATGCGCAGTGCTAGTTTCAAGGCTAGAGGCTGTAGGAAAAGCTAATCAAGGGGATGCGGGCTGTCGAACTCACAATGATTAGATATTGATCACCTATACTGAAAAAACCCTTTAAACCCTTAAAGGGGTTCTCTGGGAATTAAGAAAATGAAAATGCTTAAATATTATTTTATTATAAATATATTCCTAAATACCTTTCATTAGTTATAATGGTTAGTTTTTTCTAGGGATCAATCTTTAGGAGAAACAAAATGGCCGCTGTCCTATTAGTACACACAAAACCTGTCCTAATTGCACAGGAGGACAAGTTACTTCACAACACTGAGGTAAAGAGCGGCCTCATCGTCCTCTCTGCTCTGCTTGTCAGGGATTATGATCCTGAATACAGGTGATACGATCTTCAGCTGAATCTCTGTGGGAAAGTAATTTATGAGGAGACATGAAGTACAGAGAGGAGATGGAGATGTGGCTAATGAGCAGCAGCTCTTGTATGCAGTCTCCATTACCACAGCCTGTCCTGTCCGTCCTCTCTGTACCTCATGTCTCCTCATGAGCTCATTTCCTTCAGAGATTCAGCTGAAGATCTTATCAGCTGTATTCAGGATCATAATCCCTGACAAACAGAGCAGAGAGTAGGATGAGGCAGCTCTTTAGCTCAGTAACTTTTCCTCCTGTGTGATCAGGACAGGTTTTGTGTGCACTAATAGGACGGCGGCCATTTTATTTCTCCTAATGATTGCTCCTCAGACAAAACGAGCCATTATAACTAATGAAAGGTAATTGGGAATATATTTATAATAAAATAATATCTAAGTATTTTCATTTTCTTAATTCCCGGAGAACCCCTTTAAGGACGAAGCCCCGTTTTTCAAATCTGATGTGTCACTTTATGTGGAAGTAACTTTGGAATGCTTTTACTTATCTAAGGAATTCTGAGATTATTTTCTCGTGACACATTGTACATTTTGTATTTGTCTGTTAGTGACAAATTTAATTTGATATATTTTGCTTTTATTTATTAAAAATCCCAAATTTAATAAAAAAATTTTCAAAATTAGCAAGTTTCTAAATCTGAATTTCTCTATTTTTAAAACAGATAGTTATAGCTCACAAAATACTTAATAACTAATATTTACTATATGTCCACTTTATGTTGGCATCATTGCTCAGTCGTACTATTTTTTTTTTTGAGATGTTAAAATTTAGCAGCAGTTTTACACATTCTCAAGAAAATCTCCAGATCCTATTTTTTTGTGACCAATTCAGCTCTGAAGTGGCTTTGAGAGGCCTATACATTAGAAACCTCCCATAAATCACCACATTTAACACAGGCCTCAAAGTATTCAAAATGGCATTTAGAAAGTTTGTTAACCCTTTTGGTGATTCACAGGAATTCATGCAAAATGGAAGTGAATTTTTTGTAGATTTTTGCAAATTTTTGCAGATTTTCCAGTTTAATCCATTTTTTACAACACAGCAGATGATAAAATAGAACTAATACCCTACATGTATTTCCCTGATTCTGTAGTTTTTAGAATGTATTCTATATGTGGTCCTAGAGTGCTAATGGACTAAAATACAGTTTTTCTGACACAATTTTCAGGTTGCAGAGGCCTTGAGGTGCTAAGACATAAGAAACAGCCCCAAAAGGCCCAATTTTGAAACTATACCCCTCAAGGAATTAATATAGGGATGCAGTGAGCATTTTGACCTCAAAGGTATCAATGAGGTAGGAATGAGGAGCATTAGGATTTGTAACATGGAATTTGCTGAAATGGTTTTTAAAAGCTATAACATTTCTAAGGTTTTTATTGACTAAGCTTTGTCAAGGCTCATTTTTGCGGGACAAGCTGTTGTTTTTATTGGTACTATTTTGGGGCACATGACTTTTTGATCGCTTTTTATCTATTTTTTTGAGAGGCGAAGTTGACAAAAAATGCAATTATGTCAGTGTTTTTTATTTTTTTTAATGCGGTTCACCATGTGGTATATCTGATATGTTAACTATGTTCTGCAGGCTGATTTGATTATGACAATACTATATTTTTTCATGTTTTACTACATTTGCGTTATAAAATCACTTTTTCATGATAAAATCACTTGTTTCTTGTGAGACAAGCTGTAGTTTTTTATTTAATCCCTTTTTATTTAATATTTTTGCGAGGTAAAGTGGGGAAAAATTGCTGTTATATCAATGTTTTTTTCTATTTTTATTTTTATGGGGTTCATCATGCAGTATACAGTATATCATATTATAACATTATCCTATGGGTTGATACAAATATGGTGATGGCACATTTATGTAGGTTTTGCCATGTTTTACTACTTTTGCATCATAAAATTACTTTTGCACATGTTTTACTACTTTTGCATCATAAAATTACTTTTGCACATCCATAACATTTTTATTTTTCAACCTAGCTGTGTAGGGGCTTGTTTTTTGTGGAGTGGAGTTTTGTGGTTTTATTGGTACTATTGGTGCAGACGTAACTTTTTTATGGCATTTTATTTAATTTTTTGGGAGTGAAGTGGGTAAAAATTGCAATTACGTCAGTGTTTTTTATGGGGTTCACCATGCAGTATATACAACAATTTTATTCTGTGGGTTGACATGATTATGCTGTTACAAATTTATGTAGCTTTTCATGCTTTGCTACTTTTGCATCATAATTGTGTTGTATTTGTGTTGTATTTTTAATTGGCATATACTAACATCCATAACATCTTTATTTTTCAGTCAATGTAGCTTTTTTGTGGTAAAAACTGTAGTTTTTTGTACCATTTGGGGAACATAAAACTTTTAGATTGCTGTTTATTTCATTTTTTGGGAGGTGAGATAAGGCTACTTTCACACTAGTGTTTTATAATTCCGGTATTGAGTTCCGTCATAGGGGCTCAATACCGGAATAAAACGCTTCAGTTTTGTCCCCATTCATTGTCAATGGGGACAAAACTGAACTGAAGACAACGGAATGCTCCTAAAAGCATTCCGTTCCGTCTTCAGACCGGAGAGCAAACCGCAGCATGCTGCGGTTTGCTCTCCGGTCCAGGCATCCGTACCAAGACGGATCCGTCATGACCCCCCAATGAAAGTCAATGGGGACGGATCCGTTTGGTGTGACACAATGGTGAATGGATCCGTCCTCCATTGACTTTCAATGGAGTTCATGACGGATCCGTCACCTGCACACATACATACATACACACATACACAGACATATACACATTAAATACACATACATACTTACAGGCTCCCGGCAGGTCTCCACAGCGCAGGAGGAGCAGGACAGCGCACACATAGGACGATTCCACCTGACGCCCAGCAGAGGGCGCTGTGGGGAATTGTCCTATGTGTGAGTCGTCCTGCTCCTCCTGCGCTGTGGAGACCTGCCGGGAGCCTGTAAGTATGTATGTGTATTTGTATGTGTATATGTCTGTGTGTGTGTGTGTGTGTATGTACTGTGTGACATGTGTGGGCCGGAGCGCGGTTCCGGCCCCAAACATGTCCCTGCAGCAGCACAGATCTGGCGGCACCCTTCACCTGCCGGATCCGTGCTGCCGCTAGTGTGAAAGAGGCCTAAGAAAAAATTTCATATGGGGTTTGCCATGCAATATACATGATGTAAAATGTGGATGAAACACAGACCAAAAAATACATACGGTCATGTGCATGAGGCCTAAATCAGATGTCATTTTACCTTTAGACAATCCAGCTGGAGATCCAGAACCTGAAGGACCAGGTCCAGGACCTGCATCGGGACCTCACTAAACACCATTCCCTTATTAAGACTGACACAATGAGTGATATCATACAGAAATCTCTGCAGGTGGATGTTCAGATTGCCTCCGAATACTCATCTGTAGAAATGATGAGGACGGCATTTGAAGAGGTGAGTACAAGACTGCATCAGTTCCACCACATGCTCTATGATAGCCACACACCCTAATATAGCACTAAAACACTGTAGGTTGGACTAGCTGTCTTACACTTGATATATACATGTAGGTATTATATGAAATGTTTCTGTTTTTTTGTTCTAGATATGGGAGGAAACATATCAGAGGGTTGCAAATGAGCAGGAAATTTATGAAGGTAAGATGGCGTCCCTTGTTGGATGAAAAGATACATACAGATTCAATAAGCATATTCACATGTCGCGGGCATGTCGGCGTCTGCATTTTTTTCTTGGTCTTGCGTCCTTGATTTTGTTGTGATTTTAAAAAATGCAGCAAAAGCCACATCTGAGACATTGGTGTCAGTAGGACATGCCAACAATGTCAGATGCAGGTTCCACCTCCAGGACCTGCTCCTATGTCTAGAACGGATCCCCAAAGTGCATTAGAGTGAACCCTCCATTCATTTTTATGGGAGTTCCAGCAGTCCCATAGAAGTGAAAGGAGAACACAACATGCATGCGCCTTGCGCTGTTGCCACTTTGGGTGCACTATGTAGATGCGGATCTCACCTCTGGGACCCACAGCCAGGGGCGGACTGGAAACTTAAAGTGGCCCTGGAAAAAATACTAAAAGTGGCCCCGTTTTGTAGTTTGGTCCAAATTGATGGAAGATAGGGCCAGCTATTATACCATTATACCGCCCCAACAGAGCAAAATACCAAAGTCCATCACAAAATACTGCCAGCAGCACAAAATACATCCCCAAAAACTTCCACTGGTAGACTGTGAGGAGGGTCCAGGCGGCCCCCTGGGCATCAGCCCACCGGAAGATTTCCCTGTAAGGTCTATGACCAATCCGTCCCTGCCCACAGCTGGCTGACATGGAAAAAGAAAAATGTTATGGATCTATGAATGCAGCAAAACCATTTATTTAAAGTCTTTTTATTATGCAAAAGTAGTAAAACACAAAAATAATATGTCGATAAAAATGCCACAAAATGACGCAAAATGCTTCCAAACGGTTTGATCTTTAACCAATGTTCTGCTTGTAACGACAGCTCAACTACATGACCTACAGCTACTAAAGCAAGAAAACAGCTACCTAACCACAATTGCCAAGCAGATTGCACCATATGTACGATCCATTGCCAAGGTTAAAGAGCGCTTAGAGCCCAGGTATGAATGCAGCATCATAAGAGTAATGTCTGGCTCTTCCACTGATCTTGATAATAAAGTCTTCATCATAGACATGGACCTGACCTCACTCCTTCTCTTGGGTATCTCTGTCGATTCCATGAACTTTAAATTCAGTGATAGTGCATATCCGTGACCATCGCTCCATTCAAACGAGGGACTCTTGACTGGTCCCACAATGATCCCATGCTTATCACCTTACCTGTGGATAGGCGCTGATTATGGGGAAAAATTCTTTAAGGGCTCATGCACGCGGCCATTGTGCGTCCGTGGCCGTATTGCAGTCCGCAGTACAAGGGCACCGGCCATGTGCTCCTCGTGTCACGGATCGCGGAGCCATTCACTTGAATGTGTCCGTAATCTCAGAGATGCGGACGTGAGGCATGGATAGGAAGCCCACGGAAGCATTACAGAGTGCTTCCGTGGTGTTTCTGTCCGTGCCTTTGCACCGCAAAAAAAAAAAAAGAACATGTTCTATTTTTTTGCGGTGCAGATGGATCACGGACCCATTCAAGTTAAATGGGTCTCAATCTGTCCCGGCCGCCGCACGGATGTTGCCTGTGCATTGGGGACCGCAAATGCACGGAATGGCCGCACAGTGTACTATTCAACTTTTAGTGTACTATACTATTCAACTTTGTACTATTCAACTTTCCAGATGATGGTCAATGAGGCATCTATATGTCCTCTTATTTGCCAAAAGTGGACTTCCCCTTTAAATAGAGCCTGTCAACTCTTTAGTTTTAGTTACTACATGCATTCTCCATGCAATAGTTCTACAGCATCTATTCTTACGACTATGTGCTGTGCCATTCCTATGTTATTACTGCACAGTTCCACTCTGTCCAATTAGTGCTGCCAGTGTCAGACTGTGCAGGGACACACCCCCAACTGGTAACACCAAGTTGTACCATTATTTATAAACGTCTAGCAGGAATAATAGAGGAATGGCATAACACAATGATAGGAATAGATGCTCCAGAATTGTTACTATAACAGACATGTCAGGAGAGGTGACAGGTCCTCTCTAACTGTTCTCCTCTAGGCAGGTGGCTCGCTTTTCTCTACAATAGATTGATATCTATGTGATTTATGCCACCTAGACTGAAAGAGCTGAAAGAACAGAAGGACGATGTATCGGAGAAAATATTTGAGGAGTCTTCATGGCTAGAACTACACAGCAGGTAAAAATTATACGTTTATATCTACCCTGTATGTCTTCATTATTTAAATCAGGGGTGGGGAAGTTTTTTGCTACCGAGGGCCATTAGGATATTTGTAACATCGTTTGCAGGCCTTACAAAAATTCTCTAAATTTCACTGCTATATTTGATCGAAAAGCAATGCATTCCACTGACAGTTTCGTTTGGGGATTAGTAAGAGCCCCATGGGAACATTGGAAGGAATTGGGTTACTGTGTCCTCGGGGCATTGTGCTTGGAAAGAAGATCTGGAATAAGTCAGACAGATAACCAAACAACGTGGTCATTTTACTAGAATGACAGATATGGCTTCACTCCAACTAGTCAATTAAGTCCATTTCCTATATCACACGGCGAGACTGGAATGTGATGCTGATAGACTCTCCAGACAGAATGGTGAGGGCTGTAAATGAAGGGTCTAACAAGCTCTATCTCAAATGCTACCTATTAAAATTTGTACTCAACTAAATTCTGTCCACATATTATTATTACATCATGTGCCGGGAAAGGTCCATCACTTCCTGGGTCTCCACTGGTCTTCTGGTCCCTCTTGACACACAAGAAATGACCATTCAGCCAATCAATGACAAGGAAGTTCACCGCTGCGTCCACTGATTGGCTGAGCAGTCATTTCCTATGTGTCAAGAGGGAGCAGGAAGTAGACACCCATCAGAGAAAGGGAGCGGTGAGAGTTTGGCGAGGGTTGTTTTTTTATGCCATTCTGACTTTTGTTTTCTAAAAAAAAAATTTATTTTTGTTGAATAGGTTTCCATTTAAATTTTTCCCTCTAGGAACGACTGTTCTGAAGAGCAACATGAAAAACCACTGGAGCTGAAAATGTGTGAAGAGGCCTTGTTAAAAAGTAAAGAATACTATAGGCTGAAGCAGAACACACCAGACAGGAAAGGGTTAAGCACATGAAGAATAAAGCATGCAAGAAAGTGACCATGAGATGTACGTATGGATAAAGGGACATCCAGAGCTCACTTATCTGAGCACTAAATGCATTCTGCAATCAGGGATCTCTGGGACCCAGACTGCCGGCTGATGCATGTCCCCATAGCACCAAGCTTTTTGTATGTAACATCACCAGTATGGACCTGTGTAGATGTAGAATATTTCATTTAATTCAGCTAGTTTCCAGATTATCCAATATTCTGGATTACTGGACAGTCATAGAATAGTATATGTAGTAAAGAACCTCAAGTACAATGTAAACTATCATGGTCTATAAATAGCTTATCCCAGATCAGTCCTCTGGTCAATATCATCATGCAGATCTGTTCTCAGAATGTCTGGGGTATGATATGCCGCACCGTCTGCTTTCACACGTAATTTTATTTAGTGCCGTTCTTCGACACTTGTACACTTGCACTTGTGTTTTTTGCAGTGCTTTATGTGGCAAAATCATCAGCTCCAGCTGTTAGCTTAAAGGGGTATTCCCATCTCACAAATGTAGTTTGTATAGTTAGATATAGCCATACCAATATTATTACTAATAGAATGTATTTATATAAAATGTACCGTTTAGAAGATTTATCTATTTGTATAACCATTGTCCCACACACATCAGTCAGGCCGTTGCCCCTGGTTACGGCCACCGCGGCCATGTAGTAGTGGTGGCTGGCTTGCTCTTGTTCAAACCCGCTCTGAGGTAACTGCTGTATTGTGAACACACATTGCATGAGCATGCGCAGACACATCTTAGGGTACTTTCACATCTGTGTTTTGGGCACTACCAGTCCAAAACACAATGGTCAGGATCCGTCCAAAACGCAGACTTTATAAACAGAGCCTGCTCCATAGAGATGAATTGATCTTGGAACAGGATCCGTTTCTCTGTGTTTTGGAAGCGCAGACAAAAATGCTACAACCCTAAAATGCGTCTCCGCATGCTCAGTTGCTGATCCCTGGTCTATACCAACTATTGGTTGGCTTACATTGAGACAGATTTTTACACCAGAATTGTGGCACAATTTTGGTACATCTTAGACCCCATCCTCTTGTTGAGCATGTCGTAAAAAGTGTACAAACCCAAGTTATGCCAAATTGCTCAAAGTTTCGCTACTTTTCAGACAGATTTGTGGAACAGGCACATTAGTAAATCTGAGTAACTCTTTTTTACAAGGTTGAGGTTCAGGCCCTTCTATAGTGCTTTTTACTGTTGCTTATACAGAATTCATATTATTGTACAGTATGTATGTTCTACAAGGATAGGCACAGCAGAAAAGTGCAGGAGACCCTACATCAATGTGCTATTCCAGGCTTTAGTGGAGTGGAGCAGGCTCAGGCAGGAGCTCAGCACAACAATGTATGAGACCTTACTCCAATGTACTATCTCAAGCTTTAGTGAAGTGGGCGCAGGCAAGAGACCCTACTCCAATGTGCTATGCCAGGCTTTAGTGTGGCGGAGTGGGCACAGGCAGAAGCTCTGCACAGCACATCAGTGCAGGAGACCCTACATCAATGTGCTATTCCAGGCTTTAGTGGAGTGGAGCAGGCTCAGGCAGGAGCTCAGCACAACAATGTATGAGACCTTACTCCAATGTACTATCTCAAGCTTTAGTGAAGTGGGCGCAGGCAAGAGACCCTACCCCAATGTGTTATGCCAGGCTTTAGTGTGGCAGAGTGGGCACAGGCAGAAGTTCTGCACAGCACATCAATGCAGGAGACCCTACATCAATATGCTATTCCAGGCTTTAGTGGAGTGGGCGCAGGCAGGAGCTCTGCATTACACATTGCTGCTCCTTCCTGCACCTGTTCTGCTCAATCCTGGCATTGCACATAGGTGCAGGATACTTAAAGGGGTATTCCCATCTCACAAATGTAGTTTGTATAGTTAGATATAGCCATACCAATAGTATTACTAATAGAATGTATTTATATAAAATGTACCGTTTAGAAGATTTCCCTATTTGTATATCCATTGTCCCACACACATCAGTCAGGCCGTTGCCCCTGGTTACGACCACCACCTTCAGACTTTAAAAAAGGAACCTGCTCCATAGAGATGAATTGATCTTGGAACAGGATCCGTTTCTCTGCGTTTTTGGAAGCGCAGACAAAAAAAATGCTACAACCCTAAGATGTGAAGATGTGTTTCCGCATGCTCATGCAATGTGTGTTCACAATACAGCAGTTACCTCAGAGAGGGTTTGAACAAGAGCAAGTCGGTCACCACTACTACATGGCCGCGGTGGCCGTAACTAGGGGCAACGGCCTGACTGATGTGTGTGGTACAATGGTCTATACAAATAGGGAAATCTTCTAAACGGTACATTTTATATAATTACATTCTATTAGTAATAATATTGGTATGGCTTTATCTAACTATACAAACTACATTTGTGAGATGGGAATACCCCTTTAATGTATGGATCTGTTATGTACAAAAGAAAACTAAGCTGAGCACAGATTTAGGGCTTGTTCACACGAACGTGCCGTGTTTTGCGGTCCGCAAAACACGAATGCTGCCGTGTGCCTTCCGCAATTTGCGGAACAGAAGGGGTGGCCCATTATAGAAATGCCTATACTTGTCCGCAAAACGGACAAGAATAGGACATGCTCTATCTTTTTTGCAGGGCCACGGAACGGAGCAACAGATGCGGACAGCAGACGGAGTGCTGTCCACATCTTTTGCGGCCCCATTGAAGTGAATGGCCATGGCCATGTGAATGAGCCCTTACTAACAGTCATAGTTTATTGTATGGTAGAGATTTTGGGTTCTTCACAGATCTTCTCTGCTCTTACAAGTTTGATATACTTTTCTATGACCATCTGATAATCCAGAATATTTGCTGGTCCCACACGCACCTGTTAATGTTAGATAAAAGTACTTTTCCCTGTAATTATTATGTGACAATGCCTCTACATGTGATTTGTTCTGCACCTCTGTTAGAAATGTAAAGCTTTGGACACACAGATTGTGTAACTTCATTCTGCTCTTACTTTGTACAAGTGTTGTAGTTTGTTTAGTGCTAGAAGTGTGCCACAATTCTGTCTCAAGGTAAACCAATAGTTGGTACAGAGTTAGGCTACTTTCACATCAGCACAGGATCTCAAAACGTGAATAAAACACTTCAGTTTCATTTAATGCATTCGTTGACCAAACTGAAACCTGCATTGAAGAGTAACTGTCATGTTTTCATAAAAAAAATAAAAACCTATTTTAGCATATGCAACTACTGGTGGAGCATTATGCATAAAGCAATCTTTAGTTTCTTCACATGCCACTGTTTTCCTTGAGTTTTTCCCTTAGTTACAGCTGTTTTAATCCTTACAATTTTAGGATCTTCTCAAGATGGCTTCTCTGCCAGTTCACAGGCCAAAACTGCTTTCCCTCACTTCACATACACACTTGCTGTAGTAAGCAGCTTCCTGCCAGCCAATCAGATTGGATTACTGAGAGACACGCCTCCTCACTCTGAAGCCTAATGCAGGCATGCAGTGTGAAGGACCGCCCCTCTGTCTTCTCTTTGTACTAAAGGGAAGACAGACAAAGGCATAGCAACAGTCTTTTAAGGGACCAGTGGAAAGGGACAGGAGACATGAAAGCTGTTATTATAAGGTAATTACATATCTTTTGACAATAATTGACAGATTAACTCAGGTATACATGCCTAGCTTTATTAAAGAGGCTCTGTCACCAGGTTTTAACCTATGTATTTTAATACATAGGTTAAAACCCCTTAACTTGTACATTTCTCACATACCTTTATTGCAGAGTATAGCGCAGCGGTTGTGCTGAAAAACTAAGTTAAAACATTATGCTGATGAGCCTTCGGAGCACCGGGGGGCGGGCTCTTTCCTCCTGAGCACCGCTTCTTCACCGCCCCCCCCGGGCCCGAGGCTCTCCCCCATGCCGAAGTCCACGCCCCTCTGTAAAGTGACTGACAGCGCTAGACTGTTTGGCCTAGCGCTGAAATCCCGCGCCTGCGCAGTCCGATCGCGCCGGCGCGTGCGCAATAGTGCTTGCTGTGCCGAACACTGCAAGCGCTTCCATCCTTGTGCGCACGCGCCGTCACTTCGCTGAACCCAGAAGGGGAGAGAGCCTCGGGCCCGGGGGGGCGGTGAAGAAGCGGTGCTCAGGAGGAAAGAGCCCGCCCCCCGGTGCTCCAAAGGCTCATTAGCATAATGTTTCAACTTCGTTTTTCAGCACAACCGCTGCGCTATACTCTGCAAGGTATGTGAGAAATGTACAAGTTAAGGGGTTTTAACCTATGTATTAAAATACATAGGTTAAAACCTGGTGACAGAGCCTCTTTAAACAGCAGATAAAAAAAAAATATGACAGTTACAATTTGAAATCATTTAAAAATCATTATAAATCATTGGGTGTCGGATACATTTTTTCGTTATTGATTGATTTTCATGCAGAATCCGGTTTGTTCCGTTTTGCAGACCAATTTTCTGGTTTCCTCTGTTTTGTTCCCATCAACAATGAATAGTGAAAAAACTGAAGCGTTTTTCCCCAGTTTTGTGATCCTCTGCCGGGTCTCAAAACTAGAATGCAAAATGCATATGTGAAAGTAGCCTTTCCATTTGTGAGATCCGTCACAGACTCTCATAAACGGTTCAAAACTGATCAGTTTTGTCCTAATGCATTCTGAATGGAGAAGGATCCGTTCAGAATGCTTCAGTTCAGTCTCCATTCTGTTTTGGAGGCGGACACTAAAACGCTGCTTGCTGCGTTTTGGTGTCCACATGAAGAAACTGATGCAAACGGATCTGTCATGACTCACAATGTAAGTCAATGGGGACGGATCCGTTCTCTCACACACAATAGAAAATGGATCCGTCATGAACTCCATTGAAAGTCAGTGGGAGACGGATCAGTTTTCTATCCGTCTTGGCAATTTTTTAAGATAATACAAATGGATCCGTTCAGAACGGATGCAGATGCTTGTATTTTCATGATGGAAGCGTTTTTGCTGATCCATGACGGATCCAGCAAAAACGCTGGTGTGAAAGTAGCCTTAGACAAAAGTGTCTAGCCATATACCAAATGTATCATCCTGCCTGAGCCACTGTGAGAAATACTTTTACACCTTCTATGGGGATGAGCTATTGTAATGAATATGTCCACATCCTATCTGCAAAAAATGCGGATCGGATGCGGACCAAAAATAGGGGCGTGTGAATGGGGCCTTAGACGGAAGCTCAGTTCATGGTCTATATTAAAACCCCACCCCTCCCACCCATATGCTGATTAGGCACGCAAGGAGTTAAACTTCCACAAGAGCCAAAGATCACTGGACTGGGCTATTATGATCGAACCAACAAATTAACCCATTTCCAGGCCTCTTAACACACTCAAGAAGTGGTTACTTTGTGTACCCCACAATAGACTCTCTGAAATACTCTGTGCTGCTGGTGGCAAAGAAAAACATACAAACATGGCTTGGCTCGAGTAGAAATGTGTAAAGAGATATAATTTATTTTACGGTCAGTATAATGTTACTATTTACACATGCAGAATGTCTATTAGTACAACATATACATTTATTATATACAAATTAAAATCTTTTACCGCTGTGTAATCACGGGCTGAAGATCCAGGGCCCAAGTCCGACACTTAAAGTGTACTTTATTCAGAAAAAAAAAAAAACAGAAATCAAAACTAATGAGCAGCGATTCCAGTGACCTGTGGTGAAGAAAATCCTTAAAAAGTACTCGGAGATTTGATTGTCTGCAGAGAAGCACAGAGGAGGGGGCCGTACTGCAGGTCCGAGGTACCGACCATAACTCTGTAATATTTCTCACTGAATTCCCTCAAAGTGAAATCTACGGTAATTCTGTAAATACTTGCATTACTTATCCAGAATTAAGTTACAAGTTTGATTCTCCATTCACATCCAAAGTTAAATTTCCTGTTACTACAGAGCTAAAGTTAAACTTACAGCAGGCAGGTCTGTTTCCAGGGACAACCAACAGAATTTCGAAAACTGCTCTGGATGTGAGTGGATTCGCACTTCCGTTCCGCGGCCCCACAAAAAAAATAGAACGTGTCCTATTCTTGTCCGAATACACAGACAAGAAAAGGCATTTCTATTAGGCTACATTCACACGTCCGTATGTGTGCACATCCTGGAAAACGGTCAGTTTTTTGCGGATCCATTGTTCCACAAAAAACTCCGTTTTCCCAGGACATCCGTTCCGTCTTTCCGTAAAAAACGGAAAGGATGTATCCATATGTCATCCGTTTTTTGCGGATCCGCAAAAAACTGAAGAATGAATAACATCTTTTTTTTTTCACCCCTCCTGGAACGGAATCCGCAAATACGGATGACATGCGGATGGCTTTCCGCATGTCTTCTGCATTTACGGACGTCCCATAGACTTGTATTGGGCTACGGACCGCAAAACAGGAGGAAAAGTAGGACAGGAGGATTTCTGTTTGCGGATCCGCAAAACGGAACAGATTAACGGATGCGGACAACATATGGTGCAATGTCCGCAGATTATCAGGACCCATTGAAATGAATGGATCCGCAAAATCCGCAAAAACCGTCCACAATTGCGGAACGGATGCGGATAGATTGCGGATGTTTTAAACGGACGTGTGAATGTAGCCTTATAGAGCCGGCCATGTGCGGTCCACAAATTGCGGAACACACATGGCCGGTGTCCGTGTTTTGTGGATCCGCAATCACACACGGACGTGTGAATGGAGCCTTATAATGAGGTATAGATAGAAACGATGAAATGTTAAAAACGGACTTGCACTTTGAGTAATGTACAAGGTAGTAAATGACAGACAGGGCTCCAATGTGTATTTTTCATGGCAGAAATTAGAGGCTGAATTAGCAGCTCGTGCTGCAACTGATCCATATGGGAATTAGCCTTGTTAACCACGGTCATTGAATGAGACTAATCCTCACGTTTCTGCTCAAAATAAGTGCCATGCCGCTTTCCCTTCCACTGCACTGTCAGAAACTCCATTCACACGCATGGGCTGTGGATTTCACGTGGCATAAGCACCGAAGTATGTGGACGTAGCCTAAGGGGGTCATTTTACTGTGAGCCTCGTGTGATTTAGGATCTGCAACATGCGTTAGACACTAAAAGAGACCCCGACATGCTGCAGTCCTCAGCTAATTACACTAAACTCTGTGCTCCGTTCTGAACCGCACCAAGAAATTGCCAGAGTTCACCAGATACTGCCGTTTACCACTGGACCCTATCGACTAGAACGGTAACAAATATATATATCTGGCACGAGTGGCGAGTTTCGTACGGACCAAAACTGGCAGTACCCCAGTACCCACCCCGGATCCCCACCGAATCCGTTATATTGAATGGGGTCTGGCGGTGAACGGCAATATCCTGTGAACTCCAGCAGGCTGTTCTCTGCCGGGACAGTTAAAAGGAGGTGTGAACCTTCCCTTAGATTTTTCTTAACATGTCTCAGTTGTATCATACTGTGTGCAGTAACGTGATCATAGCCACAATCTGATGTCTTTGATTTCTGGGTATAACGCCAGCCCTGGAGGGTGGTACCAGTCCTAGGATGCATTATATTACTGCCAGCTGTAGAGCAGGGCAGCGGTATCCTGGGCATTTCTCCACTACCAGAATTCTTGCCGATAATTCTAGTACATGTGTTTTATGGAATTGTTATTTATGCAATTTTCTAAAATGCAAAAGTAGTTTCACCTGAGCAAACACGAGCCCCCTCCTCCCCCCATTATTTCTCTTAATACTTAATTCTCCACAAGCGTGGTCTGAACACATGATGGTCATAGCAGTGCTACAGCATAGCCACCCAGAAAAAAGGATTCCTAAAAGCAACTGAAACTGCCGGGACCACTCCTCATGTGTTTAGGGTGCTGGTATATAGGCACCTGTAATCCTGTTGTCCTTCCTTGCAGTGGGACTTGACAGATCTGGCATCCTTCCTGCACATTGGACTACAGGACAACCATGCCAGAATGTCCTTACCACAGCCAGTAAAGGAAAGTTACCAGAACTGTATTCATGCGCCAGGATGTGACCTGGCATCACCCATGAATGCCCTGGTCGCGGCTTATTCCCGTAGCACGTGGTTTGGAAAGTGACCTGTTGCTCTTAATTAATCTATCTGTCCTCTCATGTATGCCCATCATGTGAACACTACAATGTCACTGGCAATATGGGCACGTTAGCATCCATATTACAGCCACAATACCAGGAATATTCTGCCAGTCTACTGAACAGAACTCTATAGGATGAGATGTCTAGTGTATGGCCCAGTCAGTATTTTGCCATCACCTCGGCCTAAGTATAAGCTGCGCCCATGCCCTCCTTATAATACAAATAGTAACTTGCATCAGAACAAAAACACCATAAAAAGGTAAAATTCGACATTGGACCCTGTGGATGCTTTGATATGTAATGCAGCGGTCACTCTTTGGTCTCTGTACCCACACATGTGGTTATGCCAGGCTACGATCATTACAGGGGCAAAGAAAAAGATAGAAAATCTGAACATTACCAGTAATGGCAGCAGAATCACCAAAAAGGCAGCTTTTCTAGAGTGCCATATACCAGGAAACGTTACCAGTTCTGATTAATACTGTTGTTTGGCAGTGTGCCATGATGGATACATAACATGAGGAGCCGAGCTGGAGGGGGCAAATCAAATGCCAGTTGCACCCACAAGAACGCATTGAAGGGGTTTCCCAAGATTCATCTCATCACATCCAGAAGAGAGGTGCCTGACTGGTGGGGATCCATCTCCAGGGTACAGCAGCAGACACTTTCACCTATCCTGTGCACAGGGGATATCTTTAAAGGCATCTGTCAGCAGATTTGTACCTATGACACTGGCTGACCTGTTACATGTGCACTTGGCAGCTGAAGACGTCAGTGTTGGTCCCATGTTCATATGTGTCCGCATTGCTGAGGAAAATGTTTTATTATATGCAAACAGGGGAGTCACCCTTACACCTTGAGGCTCTGCTCTCTCTGCAAATGACAGGACGTGACTCCTCGTAAAGTCTTGTGCTGCACCATGCACTTTAGCAGGCGGCGCAGACGCAGTAAAGAAGAACTGTCAGCAAGCATCTTTCCTGTTCTGCACCTGTGCCGGATACTGAAGTGCACAGTGCAGCACGAGACTTCAGGACCAGGCGTGATCACGATTACACTGCCTGGCCCTGTCAAAGTGCAGAGGGTGCGGCAGTTGCAGAGAGAGCAGAGCCTCTAAGTGTAATGACAACGCCCCCTTTGCTCCTAGAGACTCATTTGCATGTATTAAAACATCATTTTTCTCATATGAACATGGGACCAACACAGATGTCTTCAGCTGCCAAGTGCACATGTAACAGGTCAGCCAGTGTCATAGGTACAAATCTTCTGACAGATGCTCTTTAAAGGGGATTTTCCAGGCTCCTCCTGGCATTCATTAACTATTTTCAGGATAAGTCATCAATATCCGGTGCTGAACGCTAACTGGTATGTGTGCAGGGAGTCAGACCCTGACTTGGTGGATACTGATGACCTATCCTTAGGATATTTCATCAATATCAGGCACCTGAAAAACCTTTGTGGTCAATAACATTATTTCTATTGGAGAGGCCTCCTCGGCCATCCCTCAGAGGCTGTACCCTGTGCACAAGTCTGTCAACCTTTACAGGAAATACAATTAATTACTGGATCCAGCAATCAGCAGGTGCTGAGAGCAGAGAACGGCGGACAGGCCCTTATTAGAGCGTCTGGGGCCTGCGGCAGCTCCATGCACAGCCTAGCCGCTGGGGGCTGCACTAAATCAGAATTTCATTCTCAGGATTGTTGGGGACTCTACCACAGAGTGACGTCATAGCCTAGGGAATAACCCTTTACCTACCATTTACAAATTATATCCCTGCACAATGGTATTCCCAGTCACTCACAGGCAGGTACACCAGCGCCATTCACTGGGATGAAGCAGCATTGATGTTCCCTGCACATTAGATGGCCAGGAGCGCAGCTGTGCAGGGAGTAAGCAGAAAGGGTTTGTGATCTTTGGGGGAAGGGCCTATGACGTGATGGCGTATCCAAAGGAGTACCCCTTTAAATCCAATCCAAATGTGATCTTATACACCCCTTTACTCCAACACAACCTGTATTTAGCTTAGAGAAGAGTTACACCAGGCCTACGCTTGCCTCAGGTCTGAGGGATGTATATAGACAGTGCACAGAATGGCCACTAGAAGTGAAGAGCCATGTGTGTATTGTGTCGGCCACGTCCCCGGACTGAGGCGTGTTCACGTGTGCCTGTAACACCCATGCATATGAATGACCTAGATAGAAGAATGAGTTCCATCCATACAGACCGATGTCCTTTAAATATTTTATATATAAAATGTTCTGTAAAAACAAAAGTTTTGTTACCCCTCCCTGTATTGTTATATAGGATTCCAGAAAGGACTATTCAGACCATTAGGATCAAAGTTCGAAACCCCCCCCCAAAAAAAAATTTAAAAAATCTGCTCCATGTGGACTGAATCTTCATAGCCCTTAACGAATCCTCATGATTTAAAGAAAAGGACTGAGTTCGGCTTCTACTCATCATTCTCCGCCTCATGTGCTGGTCTCTGGGAGAGAAGCTGCCACGTGAATCCTCAGTGCAGGAAGTGCGTCACCATGTGCTGCAGCGCCATCTTATGGCTCCACCTTCACTCCGCCTATAAACGGCAAGCCTGTGGGAACATTCCTCTTATAATCTACGTACTCCTGACCAAAGAAGTGGATCAGAGAAAATTCCTCCTCCTCGACTCGCTCACGAAAAAACCTCCAGGATGCCAGAGTGTAGCCAACTAGGCAGACGGGATTACACAGCAGAACCTGCAAACATAAGAGAATTGTAGGTAAAGACTAAAAATGATATATACTTTACTGGTTACATTCTTCTCTATAGGGAGCAGTATTATAGAGGTAATATTCTAGTACACAGAACAGTATTATACAGTAGTAGTTATATTCTTGTACATAGGAGGCAGTATTATAGTAGTTATATTCTTGCACATAAGAGACAGTATTATAGTAGTTATATTCTTGCACATAAGAGACAGTATTATAGTAGTTATATTCTTGTACATAGGGAGCAGTATTATAGTAGTTATATTCTTGTACATAGGGAGCAGTATTATAGTAGTTATATTCTTGTACATAGGGAGCAGTATTTATAGTAGTTTATTCTGGTACATATGGGAGCAGTATCTATAGTAGTAGTTATATCTTGTTACTATAGGGGGCAGTATATAGTAGTTATATCTTGTACATAGGAGCAGTATTATAGTAGTTATATTCTTGTACAGTAGGGAGCCAGTATTATAAGTAGTTATATTCTTTGTACCATAGGGTAGCAGATTTATAGTAGTTTATTCGTTGTTACATAGGGAGCAGTATTATAGTAGTATATTCTTGTATCATAGGGAGAGTATTATAGTAGTGTATATCTGTACATAGGGAGCAGTATTATAGTAGTTATATTCTTGTACATAGGGAGCAGTATTATAGTAGTTATATTCTTGTACATAGGGAGCAGTATTATGGTAGTTATATTCTTATACATAGAAGACAGTATTATAGTAGTTATATTCTTGTACATAGGGAGGCAGTATTATAGTAGTTATATTCTTGTACATAGGAGGCAGTATTATAGTAGTTTATATTCTTGTACATAGGAGGCAGTATTATAGTAGTTATATTCTTGTACATAGGAGCAGTATTATAGTAGTTATATTCTTGTACATAGGAGGCAGTATTATAGTAGTTATATTCTTGTACATAGGAGGCAGTATTATAGTAGTTATATTCTTGTATATAGGGAGCAGTATTATAGTAGTTATATTCTTATACATAGAAGACAGTATTATAGTAGTTATATTCTTGTACATAGGGAGCAGTATTATAGTAGTTATATTCTTATACATAGAAGACAGTATTATAGTAGTTATATTCTTGTACATAGGGAGCAGTATTATGGTAGTTATATTCTTATACATAGAAGACAGTATTATAGTAGTTATATTCTTGTACATAGGGAGCAGTATTATAGTAGTTATATTCTTGTACATAGGGAGCAGTATTATAGTAGTTATATTCTTGTACATAGGGAGCAGTATTATAGTAGTTATATTCTTGTACATAGGGAGCAGTATTATAGTAGTTATATTCTTGTACATAGGGAGCAGTATTATGGTAGTTATATTCTTATACATAGAAGACAGTATTATAGTAGTTATATTCTTGTACATAGGGAGCAGTATTATAGTAGTTATATTCTTGTACATAGGAGGCAGTATTATAGTAGTTATATTCTTGTACATAGGAGGCAGTATTATAGTAGTTATATTCTTGTACATAGGAGCAGTATTATAGTAGTTATATTCTTGTACATAGGAGGCAGTATTATAGTAGTTATATTCTTGTACATAGGAGGCAGTATTATAGTAGTTATATTCTTGTATATAGGGAGCAGTATTATAAGTAGTTTATATTCTTATAACATAGAAGACAGTATTATAGTAGTTATATTCTTGTACATAGGGAGCAGTATTATAAGTAGTTATATTCTTATACATAGAAGACAGTATTATAGTAGTTATATTCTTGTACATAGGGAGCAGTATTATGGTAGTTATATTCTTATACATAGAAGACAGTATTATAGTAGTTATATTCTTGTACATAGGGAGCAGTATTATAGTAGTTATATTCTTATACATAGAAGACAGTATTATAGTAGTTATATTCTTATACATAGAAGACAGTATTATAGTAGTTATATTCTTGTACATAGGGAGCAGTATTATGGTAGTTATATTCTTGTATATAGGAGCAGTATTATAGTAGTTATATTCTTGTATATAGGAGGCAGTATTATAGTAGCAGTGCTCCAGACTAAAAAAAAAAAAACCCAGGAGCCATTGGCTCCTGAACTGAAAAATTTAGGAGCCAAATTTAAATACATATAATTAAAAAAAAAAGACTTGGAGGAAAAGATGAAACGTCTGGCCCATAATACAACAGTCCTATCCTATTTTTTTTTGAGGGAAAAGGTGACTAAAAAATGGCGAATTGTGCAGATTTTTTTTTTTTCTGTTACGTGTTCACCACATAGGAGATTTTTTAAATATTTTAATAGTTTGGACTTTTCGGACGTGGCGATATGTAAAATGTTTATTTATTGTTAATATATTTTATATGTAAAATTGGGAAAGGGTGTGATTAAGGGGCCATTCAGACGGCTGTAGTATTGCGCATCCGCAATACCGCGGATGCAGCCCGGCATGTGTTCCACAATTTACGGAACACATGGCCGGGCGCCCCATTCAAAATGTCTATTCTTGTCCGCAGTTGCAGACAAGAATAGGACATGTTCTGTAATTTCTTGCAGAGCCGCAGCAAGTTCACACGCCGCCTATTGAAGTGAATACGGCCGCATCTATTCCACAAAATTGCAGGCGCATTCACGCGGTTGTGTGAATGGGCCCTTAAATTTAATATAGTGGATTTTTTTTTTTGTTTTTTTTAAACTTTTTATTTAATAACTATTAGCCTCTTTAGGGGAAAGGGTGCACTGCGCCACCAATGAATATAAAGCACATTTAATCAAGTATATGAGGCAGCGGTATAACATACCCGGCCTCAATAGCAGGGCGTGCAATCCACGGCAATTAACCCCTCGATGCCACATCTGAGGGATAATTGCCGCGTTTCCCTGTTATTGAGGCCGGGTATGTCATACCACTGCCTCCTATACTTGAACTAATGTGCTTTACATTCGTTTTTTTTTTTACTTTTTATTTAGTAACTATTAGCCCCCTAGGGGCTAGAACCTGGGATTGTTATCCCTTGTTCTATTCACCCTAATAGAGATCTATTAGGGTGAATAGGACTTCAAAAGCTCCCTGCTTCCCTGGGCTTTGTGCACAGGGCAGCAGAGAGCTCACCATGGCAGCCAGGACTTCAGTAGCGTCCTGGTTGCCATGGCAACCGATCGGAGCCCCGCAATTACACTGCTGGGGCTCCGATCGGTATCTACCACCAATGAAGGGGGAGGGGACCCTGTGGCCACTGCCACCAATGCTTGTTATACTGGGGGGTTGGGGGGAGCGGGCGCACTGCGCCACCAATGAAGTTAACTATGTTTAATACAACTACAGGAGGCGGGTGCCGGCGCGGAATCACATAGCCGGCACGACCTGTATTATAGGGAGCTGCAGTCAGCGGTAGTTAACCCCTCAGGTGCGGCACCTGAGGGGTTAACTGCGGCATATTGGAGCTCCCTATAATACAGGTCGGGTGCCAGCTATGTGATTCCGCGCCGGCACCCGCCTCCTGTAGTTGTATTAAACATAGTTAACTTCATTGGTGGCGCACTGCGCCCTCCCCCTCCCCTCTCCCCCCTGATTGGTGGCAGCGACAGCAGCAGCACAGGGGGGAGGAAGAGCTTCCTTCTCCCCTGTGCTGCTGCGGGAATATGGAGCACGCTGACAGCAGCGCGCACCATGTTCTCCGATACTATCTCCGATACTAGGCTGCGCAGTAGCGCAGCTTAGTATCAGTAAATGCTGGTGGGGTCCAGGCGCAAATGGCGACACTAAAAAGTCTTGTCGCCATTTGCAAATAATGAGTCGCATTGGCGACCATTTTGGTCGCCATCTGGAGCCCTGAGTAGTTCTATTCTTGTACAGAGGAGGCAGTATTATAGTAGTTATATTCTTGTACAGAGGAGGCAATATTATAGTAGTTATATTCTTGTACATAGGAGGCAGTATTATAGTAGTTATATTCTTGTACATAGGAGCAGTATTATAGTAGTTATATTCTTGTACAGAGGAGGCAGTATTATAGTAGTTATATTCTTGTACAGAGGAGGCAGTATTATAGTAGTTATATTCTTGTACATAGGAGGCAGTATTATAGTAGTTATATTCTTGTACATAGGAGGCAGTATTATAGTAGTTATATTCTTGTACATAGGACGCAGTATTATAGTAGTTATATTCTTGTACATTAGAGGCAGTATTATAGTGGTTATATTCTTGTACATACGATGCAGTATACTAGTAGTTATATTCTTGTACATGGGTGGCTATATATTAGTAGTTATATTCTTGTACATAGGGAGCAGTATTATAGTAGTTATATTTTCTTGTACATAGGAGCAGTATTATAGTAGTTATATTCTTGTACATAGGAGGCAGTATTATAGTAGTTATATTCTTGTACATAGGAGGCAGTATTATAGTAGTTATATTCTTGTACATAGGAGGCAGTATTATAGTAGTTATATTCTTGTACAGAGGAGGCAGTATTATAGTAGTTATATTCTTGTACAGAGGAGGCAATATTATAGTAGTTATATTCTTGTACATAGGACGTAGTATTATAGTGGTTATATTCTTGTACATGGGTGGCTATATATTAGTAGTTATATTCTTGTACATAGGGAGCAGTATTATAGTAGTTATATTCTTGTACATAGGAGCAGTATTATAGTAGTTATATTCTTGTACAGAGGAGGCAGTATTATAGTAGTTATATTCTTGTACATAGGACGCAGTATTATAGTGGTTATATTCTTGTACATACGATGCAGTATACTAGTGGTTATATTCTTGTACATGGGTGGCTATATATTAGTAGTTATATTCTTGTACATGGAAGGCTATACTATAGTAGTTATATTATCATACATAGTAGAAGTATATTCGTTTTTGTCCCTAGGGCAGTACTGTGAAACCTGCATTTATAATTGTCTTTCCCGTATAACTTAGCAATAATTACTGTAACATTAATGTTCGTAATAACTAAGGGAAATTGCAGGTTACAGGAAACCACTGTAATTACAGGAAACTCATATTACAAGTGCAGATGTTTCATTCCTAGACATCAATAAAACAATACATGGGTACAGTGATCCGGAAGAGCAGACACTGAACTTGTAGCTGTGAATGGAGGGCAGTAGTACAGGAACTGTCCACTCTGGACGGTCACCAGATAATAATTCGTCACATGCTGCTGGGACTCCCAGTGATCAGTTGTAATCTGTGGGGAAACCTGGCAGCAAGTGTGCAATTACCCTGCAGCGCCTTCTTGGGATAAATTAAGCATTACACAGCTCCCATAGAAATGAAGGGGATGTCCGTGTAATGCAGGGGTCAACAACCTCCGGCACTTCAGCCGGTGTGAAATTACAACTCCCAGCATACCTGGCAGCACTTGTAGCTCCCAGTGAATAGAGCATTCTGGGAGTTGTAGTTTCAGAAATCCTGGAGTGCCAGAGGTTGCTGAACCCTGGTGTAATGCGTGAAAACAACATCCTTTCAAGACACCCCCTGACAATAGTTTAGCCTACAGCAATCTTACGTGTATTAGGGCTCATTCACACGACCGTATATTTGAGTCCACATCCCTTCCACAATTTTGCAAACAGGATGTGGACCCATTCATTTCAATGGGGCTGCAAAAGATGTGGACAGCACACCATGTGCTGTCCACATCCGTACTTCCATTCCGTGGCTCTGCAAATAAGATAGAACACGTCCTATTCTTGTCCGCAATTGCAGACAATAACAGACATTTCTGTCAAAGGGCTGGCCATTCCTCAAAATGCACAAGGCCAGTATCCGTGTTTTGCGGATCCGCAGTTTTCACACCACAAAACACATACAGTCGTCTGAATGAGCCCTTTCTCAGCTTTTTATAGTGGTAAGAAAATCAACATAGGACCAGAAGCGCAGCCGTGCGGGGAGTCGTCAGAAAGGGTTTGTGATCTTCGGGGGAAGGGCCTTTGATGTTCATGAGTATCCAAGTGAGTACCCCTTTAAATCCAATCCAAATGTGATATTATACACCCCTTTAATCCAACACAACCTGTATTTCCCTTAGAGAAGAGACACTGGCTGGTATAAGACATTTGGGGTAAACGAGCTTTTACCTGGGTCCCAATGCTCCAGTAGAACCAGCCTACATAGGACGGGTGCCTGAACCAGGCGTAAACCCCACTGGTCACCAGAGTATGCGTTTCAGATTTCTCATTTTGTACAATGTGATTGAAATTGGATCCGGCTGTGAGCATGGCAGATTTCCTCAGGGCCTCCCCGAAGAGAACCATGAACAGCCCGATGATGCTCAGCCACGTGATCTGCTTCATTTCTGCAAAACAGGAAAGAGGAAGGCCGTCAGCGCAGAGGAGGAGGGGGGGACGCCAGCGCAGGAGGAGGAGGAAGGGGGCCGTCAGAGGACCGTCAGCGCAGAGGAGGAGGAGGGGGGCCGTCAGAGGAGGAGGAGGAGGGGGGCCGTCAGAGGAGGACCGTCAGCGCAGAGGAGGAGGAGGAGGGGGGCCGTCAGAGGAGGAGGAGGACCGTCAGCGCAGAGGAGGAGGGGGGCCGTCAGAGGAGGACCGTCAGTGCAGAGGAGAGCGAGCCCTGACAAACCACGGGACTTTTGTGGGGATCTGTCATGTCATCTTGCATTTATGGGATATTTATATTAATTTTTATTTAATTTTTTTATTGCTCCAGTGTATATGAAATATAAAAATGAAGCATCTTTACAGCTACTCTTAAAGGCTATGACACCTTTGAGGACATTTGTTTTATAAGTATTGAATTATATTTATTTTGCGCCAAACATAATTTTTGGTCTTAAAAAGTTTCAAATCTGTCCTCTCCTCAGCAAATCCAGCCGATGTGCTCTGTATTGGTACTTTCCTAACTGCCTATAAACATTTATTATTGTTAAATTCGTATTAGACCCCATTCACATGACCATATTATTGAAGGTCCGCATTATTGCGGACCCGCAATAATACGGGGGCCGCCCGGCGTGTGTACCGCACGCTCTGAACACCAATTGAAAAAAATAAAACAATTTCTATTTCAATTGCATAGTAGAGTGCAATTATATAAAAAAAAAAGTCCCCAAAGTTGTCTTTGATTATAAAGAATATGTCAGCTCTCCTGACGTGTTCTTTAGCAGATTTTTGCATTTCTTTTCTTAGAATTCACAGTTTTTTTTATATCCCTCTTGTATTCCTTCTGCAAATGTGTAAAAAGGTTGACTACTGGGTATTACCTATTCCCTCTGTTAACAGGGTGTGTGCCTACACAGGGACACTGCCAGCACTGACTGGACAACATCAGACTGTAAGGGCACACTACTAGGGAAATAGTGACTCTGAAATGTTCATTTATTCATACATTTTCAGCCAGAATAACAGAGGAAGGTAACAAAGAGTTTTAAAGGGATTCTGTCACCACCATTTTCCATATTAAGTTATTTATACCACTGGATTTATCTCATCATAAGGATCTCCAAATGGTTATTGTTATAGGGCCCAGATGAAGATTTGTGGTGTAAAAATTGTTTTTTATCAACTGTCAATCACTTACATTAAGGAGCCCAAGGGGAGTTGACCATCGTTGCTGGAGCCCGGGCTCGGCGATTCCGTTGGAGCCCCGGACCGCCCACCTAATTAATATTCACTTCACTGAGTGAGTCAGTGAAGCTCCGGCGCGGCTGAAATCCCGCGCAGGCGCAGTACATCAGGTGAGGCCGCTGCCCGCAGACCGCACGGGCGCAGGCCTCTTGATGTACTGCGCCTGCGCGGGATTTCAGCCGCGCCGGAGCTTCACTGACTCACTCAGTGAAGTGAATATTAATTAGGTGGGCGGTCCGGGGCTCCAACGGAATCGCCGAGCCCGGGCTCCAGCAACGATGGTCAACTCCCCTTGGGCTCCTTAATGTAAGTGATTGACAGTTGATAAAAAACAATTTTTACACCACAAATCTTCATCTGGGCCCTATAACAATAACCATTTGGAGATCCTTATGATGAGATAAATCCAGTGGTATAAATAACTTAATATGGAAAATAGTGGTGACAGAATCCCTTTAAGAAAGTTCTTCAAAATTGTTATTTCAAGTGAAATATAATAAAATCACTACAACAGGCAAAGTCGGGAGAGCTGATCAGTCCTCTTAACCCTTTCCCGACCAGCGCCGTACATGTACGGCGCTGGTGCGGCGGGCGTCATGGCCAGCAAGTCTCTGCTGTTTCGAGTGGCCAATCGGGGTGTCTGTACACCATATGAAAACTGTAATCCTCGCTGGTGAGGATTACAGTTTTCAAACTGCAATTCTTATTCTGGCCACTAGATGGCAGGCCAGGATAAGAAATGAGCAATTTTTGGATTTAACTCCATCTAGTAAATCCCTGATTGCTCAAAGAAAAAAAAAACAAAACAATATATTAGCTCATATTTGAGCTTTAAAATAATCACAAAAAAATGTAAAAAAAATTTTTTTAAAAAAATATATAAAAGTTCAAATCACTCCCCTTTCCATATAATGAAAAAATAAATACCTAAATAACAATAAATATAGACATCATGGGTATCACCATGACCGAAAACACCTGTACTTTTAAAATATTTAAAAAATTCCAATACGGCGAATTGTGTGGCGGAAAAAAGCGTCCAAATGGCGATTCGCCGTTGTCGCTTTTTTTTCTAAAAAAAAATTAAATAAAAAGTGATCAAAAAGTCATACATACCCCAGAATGGTATCAATAAAAACTTCAGATCGCCCCGCAAAAAATGAGCCCCCATACAGCTCCGTACACATAAATACCAAAAAGTTATAGGGGTCAAGATATGACAACATAGGCCAACTTTATAATTATTTTATCACCATCTAAACGCAGGAAAAACTATACATATTAGGTATCGCCGGATTCGTACTGACCAGTAGAATGAAAGTAACTGGTCAGTTTTAATGAACATCGAACGCTGTAAATAAGAAACCAGTAGAACTGTAGCGGAATAGCGTTTTTTTTTGCAATTTCACCCGATTTGGATTTTTTTTCCCGCTTCCCACTACACCATATGCAATATTAAATGGTGGCGTTGGAAAGTACAACTTGTCCTGCAAAAAACAAGCCCTCATACAGCTATGTGAACAGAAAAATAAAAAAGTTATGGCTGTTTGAAGGCAGGGAGCGCAAAACGAAAATGCATAACCGAAAAAACCTCCGGGGGTGAAAGGGTTAAAGTGGTTATCCAAGACCTATAATGCCCCCCCCCCCTTTATGCCCGGGCCCCTCACACAGATTGTACGTACCTTGCTACCCGGCACCCGCGTCGCTTCTGATAGCAGGCTGCGAAGGGGACTAGCCTCCCAAGCGTCACCCGCAATGCTCGGGAGGCTTGTCCCCGTTCCAGCATCAGAAGCGACAAGGGTGCCGGGGAGCGAGGTAAGTATAATCTGTGTGAGGCGTGTGGGGGCCATTATAGGTCTTGGATAACCCCTTTAACTGAACCAGAGAGCTGACTGGCTATCATTTAGTGTATGCAGCTCATATGCAGAACTATGATCACAGACTGCATACAAACCCTGTGCAGCCTGATCCTGCAGCCATATAGTACTCCATCCACTCTACCACCATCTATGGCTGCAGGGAGACATTATACACACACAGGCTTTTGTCAGCAGATACAGGCGGTATTATGATTATCCAGATTCAGAATACAGGCTACCGTAAACAGTGGCAGCAGCCTGCTGACAGACCTAACATATGACCCTGCAGGTCACTAACCTGGATAAATGGTTTGCTCTATAGTGAACTCCACCCAGGAGGAGATGGCGGCCAGTGTGTATTCCAGACTGTGGTTCAGCAGGAAGGAGTCCAGAGACAGGCTCTTGGGATTGTTCATCGCAGTTATTAAATATTCGGAGTAGTGGAAGAATGAGAGCGAGCACATGTACCTGGTAAAGAGAGGCATACAGAGGTAGAGAAATCAGAAGGATTCCAGCGTTAGAACCATAAAAAATGGTGTCTGGAAAAGGGGCTAATTTATACATTGGTCTTAAAGGGTCCTATACTGGTAACCATTCCTGGCAGGTCTCTAGGAAAAGTCACAAATGTGCGTTCAGTGGCGTCTCACATAGAAAGGCGTATTTTGGCTTTTAGCGCGGGGGTCTCTGGGGATATTACTTCCCCACTGAATGTTAGCGGTGTAGCCAACTATGGCTTGGAGATCATACGCTAAAAAGTAAAGCAAGAAGTCACTCAAGAAAATAAAATGTTTAGGGCCACTTTTAGTTATTGACGGGGTCCCACCTCATAGACCCTCCATTATTGTCAGGATATTTTCAAAACTGTAGGGTCACTTAAAGAAGAACTCCCACAAAATTTTTATTCTCTGACCTGTTAGAAAGGTGCATATAGTGAACGTAATTTTCTTATCAGAGGCTAAAATTTAGAGTTTCCACTCTCTTCTTATTGCAGCTGGGTCATGTGACCAACTCCCTGACCTCCAACTGACCCAGGACAGCAAGCCAGTAACTGCTCTCTTCATTCCTATGAGACTGAAAGTGAGGCTCCCATAGGAATGCATAGAGAATTAGACTTCCTGTCCACACATAAGGTGCTGTGTGAGTTGGTGGGTCTAATTCCTAGTCACATGACACAGATAAACTTCAGGATTATATAACTGAAAAATTCAGCTACTGGTAAGAAAATGACATTCACTACAGATTACATCATGTACTTTTTTAGCAGGACATGGAATAAAATTTTTTGCGGGAGTTCTTCTGTAAGTGTAAATTAAAGGGGACCTGTCACTAGCTTTGGGGCTCTAAAACACTAGCATGTCCTTAAAGGGGTTTTCTAGGATTTGGTCCCTTTTTAATTAGCCCCCGTAGCTTGTCATACTTAGGCCAGACACAGACGAGCAAGTTCAATGTGAGAAAATTGCTGATCTGACAGGCATTACAAGGATTTATAAGGCTGTGTGTCCCTGGACTCTACTAAATTACACTGACAGCATTATGTCAGTGTAATTCAATAGATCTCAGGTGTCGCAGGGACACACAGCCTTATAAATCATTGTAACGCCATGCAATCCTGTTGAAGCAAAGGTCAGAACTGCCACAAGCAGCAGGTTTCTCACATTGAACTCGCTCATCTGTGTCTGGAGTTGAAAGGGGTTGTCTCACCAGGGCTGTGGAGTCGGTAAGCCAAAGTCCTCAATTTCCCCTGACTCCACAGCCCTGTGTCTCACTTTAGCAAACGGCACACAATGTATATGAATCACTTACTAATGTATTGTGATTGTCCATATTGCCTCCTTTGCAGGATTGATCCACTTTTCCATCACATTATACACTGCTCGTATCCAGGGATTATGACCACTCTGCCATCCAGCAGTGTTTGCACACTATGGAGAAGGCGCAGGCCTCTCTGGTGGCTGGAACCACAGGAGCGCCCATAGGCTGGTGTTTTTTCCTACGGTGTGCAGGCACGTCCACCGCCGCTGGATTGCAGGGTGGTCATAATCCCTGGATACGAGCAGTGTATAATGTGATGGAAAAGTGAATCAATCCTGCAAAGGAGGCAATATGGACAATCACAATACATTAGTAAGTGCTTGTATTAACTTTCTCTACATGATAAATGCCACTTACTGAAGCGACACAACCCCTTTAATGCAAAAATCATACCGACCTGCTCACACTGTCCAGCGCCCTGGCTCCGGTCAACAATGTTCTGGTCCTTGGCTTGTTAGTCCTGGCCGTGGTACAGATGGGGTCATGTGTGCTGCTACAGCCAATGACCGGACTCAGCTTTGACGTGTCCCAAAGCAGAATGCCACTGATGGGTCATGTGGCGCTTGGGGACACATCACTGCTGAGGCTGGTCATTGGCTGTAACGGCACATGTGATCCCATCTGTAAGCCAGTTGAAGGTAAACAAGCGGTGGACAGGAAGATTTGGCGCATGGAGCGGAGTAGGAGCTGGTGGGTAGAATTCTTTTATTAGGTACCACACGCTGGGGGCTAATTAAAGAGAGACAAAATCCTGGGAAACCCCTTTATACAGCTTGTTTTTGTTTTGGTTTAAAGGGGTTTTCCAGGATTTCCTCAGGATAGGTCATCAGTATCTGATCGGTGGGGGTCCGACACCCAGGATCACCGCTGATCAGCTGTTTGAGAAGGCACCGGTGCTCCTGTGAGTGCTGCTACCTTCTCACAGCTCACCAAGCACAGAGCCGTACATTGTATAGTTGCTGTGC
Source organism: Rhinella marina (assembly GCA_900303285.1). Classification (NCBI taxonomy): domain Eukaryota; kingdom Metazoa; phylum Chordata; class Amphibia; order Anura; family Bufonidae; genus Rhinella; species Rhinella marina. Next base: position 56,829 of record ONZH01004061.1, read on the forward strand.
TTGGTATCGTGCTCAGCCCCAGTCACTTGAATGGGGCTGAGTTGCTCCTAGGCCACGTGACCGATGAACGTGATGTCACTAGCCTAGGAAAAGCTAAGAAGGCCGCAGTGCTCAGGGGAATGCCGGTGTCTTCTCAAACAGCTGATCGGCAGGGGTCCCGGGTGTCGGACCCTCCCAATCAGATACTGATGACCTGTCCTGAGGATAGGCCATCAGTAGTAAAATCCCAGAAAAACCCTTTAATATCTTCTATGTTAATATATACTAGACTGAAGTTACAGACCTAGAGCTTGAGGCTGCACTACTGAGAGATTCTAATCACATCACGTTCCCTTCTGACATGTCAGCAGATTTGGTGACCTCATGTGGATCCAAATCACCAAATACATCAATGTCTACACATGGCTGCCACTCTCCCAGGTAAGAAGTAGATGGCGATCTGAGTCCACATACAGCCTCCATAATGCTGCTGCTCCAGACAGACACCTGAGGCAGAGATGTCATCAGAATCTCTCAGCAGTTCAGGCTTCGGGCCTGTTTCAAGAGATTGGATCTTCAGACCAGAAGTTATTAGGGAGTTTTTTCTGTCACATATTTGTGGTTTACTTTAAGACAAGCTACATTCTGCCATTTAAAGAGGACCTGTCACCTCTCCTGACATGCCTGTTGCCTTTTTTAACAGCTTCATGCATTTTCATGTAATAACAATTCTTATGTCTCTATGTCGTGCCATTCCTTTATTATTTCTGCTAGAAGTTATGAATGAATTGCTAGCAGTCTGCAGTAAGGATACAGAGGGGAAGTAACAAATTTGGGGGGGGGGGGGGGGGGTAACTGCACAGTCTCACAATGGCTGCACTAATTGTATAGAGTGAGTCTGTGCCAGTACACCCCCCAACTGGTCACCTTCCCTCTGTACCCTTACTGCAGACTGCTAGCAATTCATTCATAACTTCTAGTAGAAATAATAAAGGAATGACACAACATAGAGACATAAGAATAGATGCTCCAGAATTGTTATTACATGGGGAATGCATGAAGCTATTAAACCAGGCATGTCAGGAGAGGTGACAGGTCCTCTTTAAAGACCTATACTCGGCATCCTGCTCTGAATGACGACAAGGTAAGTGATCGATCATTATTACTTACCACCCAAAGTGCCTCCATGGTGACTGGGTGATGCTCACCAATAAGCCACAACCAAACGCAAAGCCTAAGAAGGCAGCTCGGATGGCGACCTGCGGGCACAGATAACAGTGGTGATGTCAGTTGATGTGATCATAAGTGACACGCTCCCGTCCTCGCAGCCCCGGCCCCCACTGCTCTGCTGTCAGCTTCTCTTAGTTTGATCACTGGAATCCTCTTAGATGAAATCTCCTTGGTGCTGACCTGAATGCTAAGTAGCCAGCACTTAGAGGGGATGTCCAGATGGCTATATAAATCCTATTAGGGCACACAGACATGATAGGACAGGAGGAGGGGGTGTTAACCCCTCTACAAGACCAGTTCCTGCCCTGGAGGATTCATCGCCACCATGCAATACATTCTTAGGGCTCATGCAAACGACCGTGATCGGCCCGGGCAACACGGTCCATGTGTGGTCTGTATCTCCGGGATCAACCCCAGACCCACTGATGAACAGACTGCATCACAGTAATGTATGATACAGTCAGTTCATGTCTGATCGTGCGGCTATTGTACCGTACTCACATGATGATGTCAGCACCGTACAACAGAGACGCGAAGAGACTATCATAAATTACTAGAATACAGTCAGGGGAGCGGCGGTCGGCCCGGGAGACGTCATCAGCCCTTACTCATTGACCTTAATGGGAGATTCAAACAGCTGAACCTGGAAAGGAGGACCTTGGGAGCCACCCCTAGACTAGCTGAGCTCCCACAATGCACTGCTCTCTAGGAAAGGGAATAAAATATCAAATTATTAAAAACCAAGACGAAGAGCAAAGGATCTATCAAACACTGTATGAAGAGTTAAAGGATTTGTCCACCAAGGACCATCCTCTGATTCTGGGAAACTGGCAACGTGGGTGCCATTACAGCTTTTAGAAGGGGTTGTCACCCAAACTGCCATCTAGATCTGCAGCGTATATAGCCACCCTCATATAAAGTGATAGATTTACTATTCAGGAGTCTGGTGACTACCTAAGAAACATGTTGAAATAAGGAGGAAGAAGACTCAGGCGCCCCCATTTTCTTAACTGGTGGGGGTCCCTGCTGTCACCGATCAGAAAAGTATCACTTATCCTGCAAACAAGTTATAGCTTTCAATTGTGGGTCGACGCCTTTAAGCTTTGCAAAAAGTGGAGATGCCCTTTAAGCCCCACAATGGTGGCTGTCATAGAAAGTAATGCTCTGCCTTTAGGAACACTACAACATGGAGTCCACCATGAGTAGTAGCTGTCATAGACTACACAGGGGGAGTGACAGACTACAGCCCCACTATGCCCGGCCATGAGAGCAGTGGCACCGGCACCACACTCCACGTGCACTCCCGCTTCCTCCCGTCCATGCTGTACCTGGTAGAGATGAGCCCGGTAGAGCAGCAGTAGGATCCCGTTCACAAGGGCTACAAACACGAGCAGCGTTATCCTCCCGGACGTGCTGCCCAGCAGAGTCTGCCCCGGCTCCGTGTACCTGCTGGTGATGAACGGCAGCCAGATGACCGACACCCCGAGCAAGAAACTCAGCAAACTCACTCTGCCCTCCACTATCAGCCCATTGCCGGCCATCTTGGAGGAGGCAAAGAGGAACCCGGCCGCGCACTTCCGGTCCGCTCTTTGACGTAGAAGACGCAAACTAGTGGGTGATCAGACAGATGGAGCGACATCTGCTGGTTGAATTTTCGTAGTGCAGCGCTGTGCTATATTAGACTTGTCAGGATATGCTGAGGTGATTTATTTTTTAGCCAAAACAAAATTCTAATAAAATGCAAAAAAGACCAGTTTGCTGTCATTGAATGGGAAATTACAGAGGTGTAACTTGAAACTCCAGTGTCCCAAAACAATAATATAATAATACTGATGCAGTGATACTTTGTGTAATCCTTACATTACAGGACAGTTTCTAGTCACTAACAGTAAGCAGCGGTATTGAACTTGTAGGAATATACATATCTATAGAAGGTCAGAAGATCACTTTTCCACCATTGCCTGTGAGTGATTTTTGGCAGATTCCAATGTTTTGTGGACACTGCTTATCTCTGGCACTGCTTTTCTCACGTGAAACAACTTGATCCATGATTTCAAGATCAGGAATATCCAAAGGAGCTGTAGGAAATGTGATCCAGCCTCAGCGGAAGATTGTCATTGATAAGGAGGAGGTTTTGAGGCAGATTTGCCAGAAGTGGATATATAAAGAAAGGATTTATACTTCTCTTTCCTGCCGGATCTGCTTCCGTTTTTGACAGAAAATCCTGCAGGGAGATCTATCTAAAAACCTTCTACAAAAAACCTCTGTGCGGCCAGCAATCTTCACATCTGCATTTTTGCTGGATCCGTCATGGATCTGCAAAAACGCATCCGTCATGATAATGCAACCGGCTGCATCCATAATGAGCGGATCCAGTTGTATTAGTTCTAAAATGAACAAGACGGATTCCGGCACTACAACCATTGTAAATCAAAGGGTGCTGGATCTGTTTTTTTTTCGTGTCTGGAAAAACGGACCGGGCACCATTGACTTACATTGTGTTTCATGTGATCTGTCTTGTTCAGTATCCCATGCTTGCAGCAGTTTTGTTTCCGGCATGGGAACGCAACAAACCGGAACGGCGTGTATTCTGGTGCACTCCGTTCCGATTTGTTCAGTTTTGTCCCCGTTGACAATGAATGGGGACAAAACGGAAGTGTTTTCCTCTAGTCTTGAGATCCTCTGCCGGATCTCAATATCGGAAAGGAAAACGCAGATGTGAAAGTAGCCTTAGCTGGGAAAGGTTCTTCCTTATGCAATTACACGTAATGATTTATGTCTATATCGTCTTCATTTTGTTCTTTCTATCTATCTATCTATCTATCTATCTATCTATCTATCTATCTATCTATCTCTCTACCTATCTCTCTATCTATCTATGTTCCCTCCTGGTCCTGTGTGTTTCTAAGTATGACAACAGTAGGTGCTCTCCAGCCCTCCTGACAACTCTGATGTGCCCATCAATGGCAAACAATAATGTTCAATGCCTTGGTACTAACGATGGCCATATCAGAGCTTGCAGGAACACTGGAAAGCACATAGTCTGGTATTCGTGGAAGGAACATTAACCAGGACATCATGGAACCAGTCCTGCTGCCTTTTTTGACTCAGGAGATGTGATGTCCCAACAAGATAATGCCACCCATACACTGCCTGCACTACACAACGTGTTCTTCAGGGAATCCAGCTCCATCCCCAGAACTCTTCCCCATCAAGTGCCTGGGACTGTATGGGGTAACGGATCTCCCATGCACAGCAGCCAACAACCACCTTGGATGAACTATGTTCAAGTTGTAAGAGTCTGGAATGACTACAGGACGATATCCAACATCTGCTTGACAGTCCATTACCATGCCAGAGTGGCAGCTTGTAATGCAGCAAGAGGAGATGTGACCCAGTATTAATGTCACCCTACCTGACCATATACCTTCTGCAGAACCCAGAACCTTGGGTGTGTGATCATTGACCATGCACTTCTAGAAGTCTATACTTTGTCAACCTCGGCTAAGTCGCATTGGTTTCCAGGTGTATTTTTCATTTTCCACTTGCTTAAATTGTTCAGATAAATGCATTTATCGACACACGTGGAGAAAATTATTGGTACCCTTCTGTTAAAGAAAGCAAAACCCACAATGGTCACTGAAATAACTCCAAATTGACAAAAGTAATAATAAATAAAACTTTACTGAAAATCAACTAATTAAAATCAGACACTTTGAATTGTGGTTCAACAGAATGATGTAAAAAAACAAACTAATAAAACTGGCCTGGACATCATGGTCCCCACCATATGAGCCGGTCATGAGTATGATAGTCCATGTTCAGTGTTGTACACACCATGAAACTAAACAGCAGAGTGACTACTTTTCACCCTTTCAATAGGGAGACTGACTGATTACAAGTTTGAAGACACTAGGACAGTTTCATTAGTTTATTTTCTTAAAGGGTCTCTGTCACCAAGTTTGACCATATTAACCTCTTAACGCACCATGACGTGCCTGCACGTCATGGGCTGCCCTGCCTTAAGGCACTGAGACGTGCAGGCACGTCATGGCTTCAAACTGTCACCGTGTCTGCTGACACGGTGACAGTGCTGAGACCCCGGCTAGCTGGCCCGACACCAATGAGGGCGGTCCCGGGCCAGCGATTGCTCTGATTGGCTAGTCTGTTCAGACTAGCCAATCAGAGCACCAAAATGCCGGCTGAAAGGATCTGATCCCCGCAGTCCGAGACTGCAGGGATCAGATCCTCATAAAACGTTTGCAGACCCCCGATCACCCCCTTCCCCTCCTTCTCTATGTTATTTTATTATTTTTTAACCCCCCCCCCTGTTTCAGGATGGCCGAGCTGGTTGGTTTTCAGGATGGCCGAGGGTGAAGCAGAGTGTCAGCATACAGCTGACACTCTGCTTCAAACGGCCGACATCGCTGCTGGCAGCGATGTCGGCCGTTTAACCCCTTCCATGCCGCGGTCCGTAGGGACCACGGCATGGAAAGGGTTAACAGGGAGGCCGCTCCCTCCCTCTCCCATCAGGCGCTGCAGCAGCACACCGATGGTGTGGCCAGGAGAGAGGGAGAGAGCTCCCTCCCATCGGGACACTGCTCTGCTGTGGCAGCGTCCTGATGGTTACCATGGCAACCGGACGCTTTCATCCGGCTTGCCATGGTAGAGATAAGACTGATCAGGCAGGAGCCTGATCAGGCTTACAATGAGAAAATACCCTGCAGTACACTATACAGTGTACTGCAGTGTATTATACAGCCCTCAGACCCACTGGATCTTCAAGAACCAAGTGGGTCTGAGTCAAAAAAGTGTAAAAAAAAAAGTGTAAAAAAAAGTGTTAAAAAAATAAAAAAGTTAAAAAAAAAGTTTAAAATAAATCCCATTTTTTCTCCCATTTTAATTGATTAAAATGAAGAAAACAAAATACATAAACATGTTAGGTATCGCCACGTCCGTAACAACCCGCTCTATAAAAATATCACATGACCCAACCCCTGAGGTGAACACAGTAAAAAAAATAAAATAAAAACAGGGTCAAAAAAGCCATTTTTTGTCACTTTACATCACAAAAAGTGTAATACCAAGCGATCAAAAAAGTGTATGCCACTAAAAATAGTACCAATCTAACCGTCATCTTGTCCTGCAAAAATGATACCCTACCTGAGACAAAAGTATTACATGAGATATGGTGAATGTTGTAAAAAAATGTTTTAAAAAACTAAGCCAAAACCAGCCATTTTTTTCCCTTTTGCCTCACAAAAAGTGTAATAGCAGGCGATCAAAAAGGCGTATTTAACCCAAAATGGTACCAATCAAACCGTGATCTTGTCCCGCAAAAATTGATACCCTACCTAAGACAATCTCCCAAAAAATTTAAAAAATATGGCTCTCTGAAAATGGCAGCACATAAACAAGATTTAATTCTGTTCTAAAATGCATCTAATGTGTAAAACGTAACAATAATAAAAATTTGAAAAATGGCTTCTAAACTTCTAAGCCCTATAACGTCCTAAAAAAGTAAAATGACATTTATAAAATGATGCCAACATAACGTAGACATATGGGGAATGTAAAATAATAACTCTTTTTGGAGATATTACTATGTATTTTGAAAGTAGAGAAATTGAAATTTGGAAATTTGCTAATTTTTCCCAATTTTATGTAAATTTGTTATTTTATTATAAATAAAAATTAAATATTTTGCCACAAATTTACTTCTGTCGTGAAGCACAATATGTGGACGAGAAAACAATCTCAGAATGGCCTGGATAAGTAAAAGTGTTCCAAAGTTATTACCACATAAACTGACACATGTCAGATTAGCAAAAATCAGTCTGGTCACGAAGGTGCAAAATGGCCTGGTCATTAAGGGGTTAAACCAGATGACATTTGCAGTGCGCAAATGTCACCTGATGTCTAATATGCTCTTCTTTTTAAGATATGTGTCCCCGTTTTCTTAAAAAAACTACTTTTGTAATATGCAAATTACCTTCACTGGATGCAAGGGGTGGTAACCCTGCACCTAATAGCACCGTTTTCCCCACCTTCTATATTACATCATCAGTGTAGATTGACAGGGCCAGGCAGCTTGCTCTATCTGCTGCTAGCCCTGTCAGCACTGCAAATCCAGCGCCTGCGCCGTGGGTTCTTCATCCGACGCAGGCGCAGCGAGTGCAGATGGCTGCCGGGCTCCCGGCTTCCTCACTGCGCCTGCGCCGCCTTCTCTTCCGGGTGTAGTGTGACGTCATCGGCGCAGGCGCAGTGAGTGCAGCTGGCTGCCGGGCTCCCGGCTTTCTCACTGCGCCGAATGACGGACCCACGGCGCAGGCGCGGGATTTGCAGCACTGACAGGACTATGTTAGACATCAGGTGACATTTGCGCATTGCAAATGTCATCTGGTTTAATATGGTCAAACTTGGTGACAGAAACCTTTTAATTATCATGTTGAACCACATTCCAAAAGCAATGTCTGATTTTCATTAGCTGATTTTCAGTATGTTTTTATTTATTATTACTTTTGTCAGTTTCAGGTTATTTCAGACCATTTGGGGTTTTTTCATCTTTAAGGAAGGGAACCAACAATGTTGTCCACCTGTCTATCTATATATCTACTATATGTGATGACCTCAGGTACATGTAACAAGCTGTGGCAGCCTCCATCCCTCACAGATACTTCCACAGAAGCCTACATTTTACAGATGGCTGGTATTTGTTTTGAAGCAGAGTTTAGTAGAGCTCAGTGTCTTAAAGAATTCTAAGTTACTCCCAGAAGACAATGCCCCTTAAACCCACACTTGTCTTTGATTGAGGAGGGAAGGAGGCTGAGTATAGTGTGGGAAGCATCTGAAGGAAGAAGGATGAAAGAGGTGGTGGTGCTCATGTGTAAAGCGCCGGACTGACTGACAGGTCAGGAGGCCATGGGAGACCATGGAAGACAAAACTCCAAAAAGAGCCAACAAAAGAAATCACCTCCTAAAAATGCTTTTTAAGTGTAAATTTGTGGAACAAATAATAAATAGTTTACATTGAGGCAGAAGGAAGAAAATGACGGGCTTTGAGAGAACTTTTTCATGTGTTTATGTTAATCTGCTGCTCATTAATATCCGGATACAACACATATGATGTCACAGCCGAAGAATTATCTCTAAACATGATACTCTGCAGACCGAGCAGCACAATAGAATCTGTAGATTAACCCTTTACAGGGATTTTTTTTTCCCTTCTTCCCAACTCCTAGACCCCTACCAAACATGGGAACAGGGATCAACAAGCTTGCTTGATATTGGTTTTGGCCTATCTATCTATCTATCTATCTATCTATCTATCTATCTATCTCTATTGATCTATCTCATATGTGTTTATGTCTGTTTGCCTACCTGTCATCAACATATATCCTTCTGCCTGTCTGTCTATCTAAACATTCATTTATCTATTTTCAAACTAATCTATGTATGTACAGTATCTATCTAATATCTATCTAATATCTATCTAATATCTCTATCTATCTATCTATCTATCTATCTATCTATCTATCTATCTATCTAATTAAAAAATGAAAGCAGCACTGCACAGTATAAGATGATGGTGTGCCAGCGGCTGGGACGTGGTCCAATCCAAATATACAAAGAGATTAATTCCACAGCACCACCACGGATTATGCCAAAAGCAAAATGTGTTTATTCCACCAGAGCGACGTTTCAGTCCTTCTCAATGGGACTTTTCTCAAACAGTAGTGTGACACCTGAAGGACATCTGAGCGCTGGTCTGGGCAACCAGCGCTCAGAACATTTATTATATACCTGGTTTTGGGTCATGTGGCGCTGGCCACGCCACATGACCAAATTTGGTGCATATTTGAGCGCTGGTCACGTTTGGCCAGCGCTCGGTATGCAGATGAGGTCATGTGACGCTGGCCCCGTCACATGACCCAGTGGAGGGCTATTTAAAGCCACTAGTTGTCCTCCCTAATCGCCTGTGATTAGCGTTACAACTTTGATCAGTGCTTGAGCGACCTTGTGTTTGATTTGCTGTTTGACCCTGACCTTGGACTTGGACCTCTCTTTGCTTCACCCCCGGTATTGACGTTATCTCCTGTGTATGACCCGGCTTGCTGACTATTCTGATATTGTGTTTGTTTCGTCTGTGTTTGTCTCTCCAATTGTTCCCTGTCCCTCCCTGTGCACTTATACAGAGCAGGGACCGTCACTGTGGTTGTCCGTGGCCGCCTAGGGCCGACTGAGGCAAGCAGGCAGGGAGAGAACGGGGGGTATTCAGTACAGGGCGCACCTTCCCTTTTCTCCCTCGTGACAGAATCACAGGCCATACTAAATGGAGCCGTTGCGAGTTCTCACGGATCATATAGGTGACATGGCTCAGATGATCCAGGATCTGGCCGAGAGAATCCAACACCAGGAGCAGCTGCAAACTGCACCCGCAGCCGCTCCCTCCATTATTGAACCCCATATAAGGTTGCCCGATCGGTTTGTGAGTAACCGAAAAACTTTCCGTTCTTTCCAGGAAAGTTGTAAATTATATTTTCGTTTACGCCCACACTCCTCGGGTTCTGAGCAGCAGCGGGTAGGAATAATCATTTCCTTGCTGCAAGGGGATCCGCAGGAGTGGGCTTTCTCATTGCCATCTGACTCCCCATGTCTGTTGTCTGTGGAGGCCTTTTTCCAGGCCTTAGGTCTTTTGTATGAAGAACCAGACTGGGCCACTGTAGCAGAAACTCAGCTCAGGAACATTCAGCAGGGAAACCGCCCAGTAGAGGATTACTGTGGCAGAGTTCAGGAAGTGGTGTGTCTCCTCTGGGTGGAATGACCCAGCTTTGAGAAGCCAGTTTAGGGTGGGGCTGTCAGACCAACTCAAGGATCTTCTGGTTAGTTATCCTACTCCTGACTCCCTAGAGACGACCATGACTTTAGCTATTAAGCTGGATCGACGGGTGAGAGAGAGACAGAGGGAACGATCAAGTACTCCTCAAGCTGTCGTCCTGCCTGAGTTTCCTCCCCTGAGTCCACCTCCTGCCAAGGTCCCGGAGGAGTCCATGCAGTTAGGAGGAACCTTGAAAAACCAAAGACGTTTAAAGGGAGCCTGCTTCTACTGCGGTGAGGTGAACCACTGGCTCCAGCAGTGTCCAAAACTTCCGCCCTCTAGGAGATCTCTGGTGGAAAGTAAGGTAACCCCAGCAGTGGTAAGGAGAAAGGTTTTAGTACCCATCTCCATTGCATATGATCAATTCAGGGGTTCTGGAAAGGCTTTTTGTTGACTCTGGTTCTGCTGCTAATTTTATTGATTTTGATTTTGTACAGTCTGTGGGTTTACCGATGGTCCCTTTAAGGGAGGTAATTCAAATTATTGCCCTCGACTCCACCCCCCTAAATAATGGGAGGATCGAGTTCTGTACTCCTAGTGTGACCCTGACGGTTGGGATTTCGCATTCCGAAAATGTGTTTTT
>ONZH01004062.1:0-49698 GCA_900303285.1 Rhinella marina
TTGTCAACTCCCCTTGGGCTCCTTATAGTAAGTGGCTAAAAATCGTTTTTTTTACCTCAAAACTGCATCTATGCCCTATAACAATTACCATTTAGAACTCCATATGACTAGATGAATCCGATGGTATAAATAACTTAATTTGTAAAATGGTGGTGAGAGAATCCCTTTAAATTCAGATATTAACTAGTAAAACAATGCGCCACCTGGTGTCTGAAAGTTGTATTACAATTTATCCAATTTAGTTATAACGTCACTTCGTGACACACATCTCAGGACATGTTGAGATAAGTGATCAGTTAAGTGTGGACACATCTGTACCTGTGGATTTGCTGGCTGCACAGCATTATGGGTGATATCTCTTTCCAGGGCTTCTTACAGTACTTTCACTTTGTAACACGTGCAGCCACCATTTTAGGAAACACTGATTTGTTACCACAAAGTTCAACGTTCATTTCTTAAACTTTGGACCAAATTCCGCGTTGAATGCTTTGCTTCGTTCTAAGGCTATTTTCACACTAGTGGCAGGGGTGTCCGGTAGGCTGTTCTGGCAGGTGAACAGCCTGCCGGGTCCGTGCTGCCGCTAGTGCACAGCTGCAGACGGATCTACATTCCGTCCCCATTCACTATAATGGGGGCAGGCCAGAGTTCTTGCAGTAGCAAGGCAAACATGCCGAGAGGCGGCCGGACTAAAACTATGACATATCGGAGCGTAGCTCCGGCCGCAGACGTGCACTAGGGGCGGAACAGCCTGCCGGACACCCCTGCCGCAAGTGTGAAAGTAGCCTAAACTAGTTAAAATCACAAAAAAATAAGAAAAATCCAAAACTATGTCCCTGTGACCTACTGAATGTAATAATGACACATAATATAATGTCACAAATAAAATCAGTTTGAAGCAGATATAGCATTATGGATTGATAAAATAGCCCATACTTAGATTTTCTCAAACATTGTAAAATAGAAAAATGCATAACAAAAAAAATATTATATCTGCATAAAATACACGTGTTTTAGTCACACTAATGTTTCAAAAGTTTCAAGAGGCTTTGTCATCTGTTTTTACATCTCCATATTTCCCAAGGATCTGAACTTCAAAGTATTTTTGCCTTCCACTGCAAAACTGTTATGATGTGCAACATCAATTCTCTGAACCTGTCCATAACTGAATAGAAAGTGTTTGCCTGTATAATAATGCAAACTCTAGGGAAAATATTTTCCCCTCCCTCTTGCTGTCTCTTGTAGAAAGATTAGCCACAGAAGAGAAAAGAAATGTAGCAAAAATAACTGGAGGAAATATACCATACACAAAAAAACTTAGTGCATGTGTTTTGTCTGTGCGGAGAACAAAGCGTCTGAGAAATCATATAGTGTTTTAAAGATTTTGAAAGGCACTTTTATAGATCAGATTCGGAGGACAGGAGAAAAAAAATCTTTGGCAGCAGCATGATTAAAAAGGCTTGAAGGATGCTATACTCCGAAGAATAGAGTCACTGTGGAAAAAGGCTGTTCTGCCACTAATATCGTAGAGACAAAATGACTTTCACTTACAGCTTTGTTGCCTTGCAGGTAAGAATGACATTGCAATAAATGTGAACACAGGGCATTAGACACGATATTGATATAGCTCATTCAAAAAGTCATTATTTTATGGTTTACAGTAAAAGGCAATTTGGAGCAGTCTTCATTTAAGTTGACAGATCATTATTATTCAAGTAGGGAATAGGACTGCTTTAACTTTAATAATCTTCCTGGAATAATTCATCCGGATGCATTTTAAAGTGACTAGGTTGATGAATGCTACGCACAAGGCACTTAAAGTGAATTCCTTGGAAGCTTTTGTTATCTGCAGGCACTATAAGAATAAATATCTAGATAAGGCCTCATGCACATGACTATATGTAATATATACAAATTGCGGCTCTCAAAATACAGATATCGTCCATGTTGCATCCGCAATTTTTGCAGTCCCATTGACTTCAGTGGGTCCGTGGTTTGCATTTTGTAGCTAAGTATAGGACATGTTCTATCTTTTTGTGGATCAAACATTCGGACGCAGAAATCTGATGGATCATATGTTTGCTTCCAGGATCTGCATGTCGGTTACGCAAAAAGATTATGGACCATGGCCCCCTTGTAGTCATTGAGTTCACAAAAGAAAAGTGGACAGCACACAGACTGCATCTGTATTTTTCAAACCGTAAAATGGACAAAGTCGTATGCATGAGGTCTTAAAGTGTAAATGACACGGTTTCATAAAAAAAATCTATTTTAGCATATGTTACTGCTGGTGCAGAATTATGCATAAGGCAATATTTAATTTCTTCACATACCACTGTTTTGAGTTTTTCCTTCAGTTACGGCTGTTTACAATCTTACAGTATGAGGATCTTCTCTAGATGGCTCCTCTGCCAGTTTTCTGGGGCCAAAACTGCCTTCCCTCACTTCACATACACACTTGCTGTATCCAGCAGCTTCCTGCCAGCCAATCAAATTGGATTACTGAAAGACACACCTTCGCACTCTATTTTCTGTTTATACAAAAGGGAGGACAGGACAAGCCATAGTTAAGGAACCAGTGGACATTAATGAAAGCTGTTCTTATAAGGTAATTATAGATCTTTTGACAATAATTGACAGACTAACTCAGGTATACATACCTAGCTCTAATAAACTAGTAAATATATAATATATATATATATATATATATATATATATATATATATATAGCAGGTACACTTTAAGGTAAATCTCAACATGAAATGAAGGACTTTAAAAAAACTGAGTAAATGAACTTTGGATTTGGTGATTTAGATTTCTATTTATGTTACAGGCTAGCAGTTTATCAAAGTTTAAACTGAAACTTCCCTTTGGGGCTAACTGCTTTGTGTAATTTGGGGTTCGTTTGAAGGGGGCCTGATAATCCTCCTGTAACACCATGGCCATTTTAGGAAATATCTATATTCCACAGGAAATAACAATGCTGGGACACCTTTTCTTTGTAGTTCAAAATGAACACTATATTATACATCTGAAAATGGGTTACCTAATTTGCACAACCCTGGAGTGTTCGACTTTTTCATTGTGGAGACTAGTAGTTTACACTGTGTCATTTCTCTTTTATTCCTTCTGAAAATGCATGGATAAAATGACAGCTACCCTTGTGAATGGAGCAGGTACCAAGACACTCTGGCACTATCACTATGAATCTGTTGTCTAGGGATACAACTTATTGTTTCACAGTTTCAATTTCAGTTTCAATTCCTGGAAGAATAGGAATGGCACAATGTAGTCAGTTCTAGAATTATTCCACAAGGAAGACAAGGATTTATTAAAAAAAGATCATGTCAAGATACCTTTTTTCCCCTGGTTCAGGAGATTTGAACACTTGGTGCTAGATACGACTCCAATAGTGTATAAGAAGGTGTATTGTGCATACTGATTTGAAGTCCTCTATTATTGTTCTATTAGGTTCCTCTGTCCAGCAAAGGTACTCTGAAGCTATGGTGAAGTTCTTGAGGCAAGGGTCCTGTTGAAGAGCCCAGGTGGCAGACAGTCACACTGTGGAGAGGAGAGAAAGACCCTACAGTGACCAGTAACTAGCAGTATGTACACAATCAATTGGTGATCGCCATGATAAATGGTATACCCTGGGATTAGCCTAATGTTGGTAAGACCTTCCATTAACAAAGTAGAGTCACAGTTTCCCAAAATCTCTTTAAAGAAAAATTTCTGCCAGTTAATGGTTGTCCTGCTAAGCTTTCTCCTGAATGAAAAACAGCTATGATAAAAAGATTATGTAGTGATCCATGATCCATCACTTGACTATGGACACCATATTTGTCTACTACTGATCTTATAATAATGGTATGTGCACAACTCAATGTCCCTTTATACTTTCACTTTTTTTTAAAAGCATATCTTGGACTCCAAAGTTTTGAGAAACAAAAGACTCTGAGATACTTCATTAACATATAGAGCATGGGATGTCCTCAGGCTTACTGAAGGGAAGTGAAAGGGAGCCAGTGACAACCAATTAAATCCTTAGAAACAATGTTTCTTCTGCTTTCCATGAATAAAATTGTTTAGGGTTTCATGTTTCATGGTGACAGTTTCATTTCAAAGGGAATATGTCATCAGAAATGTAAAATATTGTTTTCAGAATTTTAGATGATTTTAGTTTTAATTTTCATGTCTAGAGATGAGCGAGCACTAAAATGCTTGGGTGCTCGTTATTCGAGTCAAATTTTTCCCGATGCTCGGGTGCTCGTTTCGAATAACGAACCCCATTGAAGTCAATGGGAGACTAAAGCATTTTTTGCAGGGGACCAAAGCTCTGCATAGGGAAGGTTGCGTGAAAACCTGGAAACCTCAGAAAATGATGGAAACACCATGAAAATGGACAGGAAACAGCAGGGGCAGCATGCATGGATGCCTCTGAGGCTGCCTAATCATACCATTACGCCAAATTCTGGGCAACAGCCTGGTGGTGACCCTCAAGACAATTGTGCTGACCCAGACCAAGATGGGCAAGGCACATGCCCATCACATGTTAGTAAAGCACCCAACTAGGTGCAACAAAGGTCCATCACCGCCTGCGGGTGACACCACTGCCCATGTTGGTGACACCACTGCTGTCCTATCCCCCGTCCCAGGACACAGGCATAAGCGTCTCCCTCCCCGCACCCACCCAGTAGTCCACAGCATACACAAAGTTCTCCCAGCACAGTGCCCAGCTCTCCCCATCCCAGATGGGCAAACACGCACCCCACACCCACCCTGTCCACAGCATACACAAAGACCTCCAAGCACAGTGCCCAGCTTTCCTAATTCCAGACGGGCTAAGAAGCACACTGCACCCACCTATTAGTCTCCACACGTGGGTGGGTTCAGAGCCTTTTAGTGCCCCTCAAGACAATGTTTGTGTGCCAGGGCCAGGTAGTAACCCTCCTTGAAGTTGTGGGGGAGAGGCCTCCGGTGACCCTCAAGACAATTTTGGGTGACAGTGTAGTGGCGAGCCTCCAAAAAATCATGGGTGAGAGCCTGGAGGTGACCCTCAGAAACAATTGGTTTGAAAAAGCATGGTGATGCACCCCTGAATGATAGTCTGTGACTGAGATTGCAGGTGAACCCGCTAAAACTGTAGTCTGGCACACCTTGGTGGTGAACCCCTAAATTACATAGTTTGACTGAGATTGCAGTTTACAGCATGGGGGTGAACCCCAGGATGACTTGTTAAGACTGAGATTGCAGTTTACAGCATGGTGGTGAACCCCAGAGTGGCTTGGTTAGACTAAGATAGCAGCTGAGCCACCCAAAAATTTAGCCTGACACAGCATGGCGGTGACTACAGTCCAGGGAACAATTCTGTGGTGTACGGTACAGTAGCCGCAGTCTAGAAAATATGTTTTTTCTCTCACTTATATATACTACAGTCCAGTGAAAAATTGTGTGTTGTGCGGTACACTAGCCACAATCTAGAGAATACATTTTTTCTCTCAGATACATATACTACAGTCCATTGAACAATTGTGTGGTGTGCAGTACATTAGCCGCAGTCTAGAGAATATGTGTTTTCTCTCAAATCCATTTAATACAGTCCAGTGAAAAATTGTGTAGTGTGCGGTACACTAGCCGCAGTCTAGAGAATACGTTTTTGGCCTCAGATAGTAATTCTACAGTCTACTGAAAACGGTTTTGGCCTAAGATATTAATTCTACAGTTTAGTGAATACACAAAATGTTGAACCCAAGGGCTAAGGGTCGAGGACGAGGACATGGGCATCTAAGTGTTGTAAGGGGGCAGAGGCCGAGGTCCTGGGCAGGGTGACACAGTACCAGCTGATGAGGGAGCACTGGAACGCCGCAGAGGTTCGCTCCCTAGCTTCATCTCGCAACGTACAGGGTCACGTGGTACAGCACTATTGAAACCACAACAGTGCGAACAGGTGATGACGTGGATAGATGATAATGTGTCCAGTAATTTATCCACCACCCAGTCTTCCACGCAGTCCACCCACGCTAACCAAGGGAGTAGACCTCTGGCTCCTCCAGCTCAACCTCCTTCCCCCCAGCTTGGCCCCCCCCATAGAAAATATGGATTCAGATCCGGCATACTCCCAGGAACTCTTTTCAGGACCCTTCCCAGAGTCACAAACCACTGCTCAGCAGCAACCGGAGCAGTTGCTCTGTCCCGATGCCCAAAATTTCAAACTTTCGCAGTCTGTGGGTGATGAGAGTGTGGACTTAGTGCAAGTAGTGTGTCAAGAGGTGTTGGATGATGATGATGATGAGACACAGTTGTCAGACAGTGACGTTGTTGTCAGGGCAATAAGTCCGAGGGGGGAGCAGAGTGAGAAATCAGAGGAAGAGCTGGTGACTGACCCGAGCTGGGTTGGTAAGCCTAGTCAAGACAGTGCTTCTGAGGGGGAGGCAAGTGCAGCACCAGAACAGGTTGGAGGAGGCAGGGGGTGGCCAGAGGGAGAAGCAGGGCCAGAGCAAGTAGATCAGCAACTGTTTCACAGAGTGAAGCTCCCGTGCCGAGGCCTAGATGTTCGCAAGTCTGGAGGTTCTTTAAGGAAAGTGAGGATGACCGACGGACTGTGGTGTGCAACCTGTGCCACACCAGGATCAGCAGGGGAGCCACCACTAACAGCCTAACCACTACTAGCATGCGCAGGCATATGAGTGCAAAACACACAACTCAATGGAACCAAGGCCATCCACCTCCTGCGGGTCACACCACTGCTAATTCCCCTGTGTCACATGCTGGCTCTGCGAGTCAACCCCCCACCCAGGACCCCGGCATGAGCGCCTCCCGCCCTACAACCACCCCTTCACCTCCACAATCCTCCACACCCTCCACCAATGTGTCCCAGCAAAGCATTCAGCTGTCTTTGCATCAGACATTGGAGCGCAAACGCAAATACAATTCCACCCACCCACATGCACAAGCCCTAAACATCCACATCTCCAAACTGCTGAGCCTGGAGATGCTGCGCTATAGACTGGTAGAGACTGAAGCTTTCCGCAACCTGATGGTGGTGGCTGTCCCTCGGTATTTGGTCCCCAGTCGCCACTATTTTTCCCGATGTGCCGTCCTAGCCCTGCACCAGCACATGTCAGAGAACATCATCCGTGCCCTGACCAACGCGGTTACTGAGAAGGTCCACGGATGGACACGTGGACAAGTGCTGCCGGGCAGGGACAATATATCTCACTGAGGGCACATTGGGTTAACTTGGTGGAGGCTGGGACTGAGTCTGACCCTGGGGCTGCTCATGTACTGCCCACACTGAGGATTGCGGGGCCTACCTCGGTCACGGTTTCTCAGACTTATTATGCCTCTTCCTCCAACTCCTCCTCCTCTCAATTACCATCCGTGAGCACGGCGCCTTCAGTCGGTAGCTCTAGGCGCAGCAGCACTGTCGTGGGTAAGCGCCAGCAGGCGGTGCTGAAACTGCTGAGCTTAGGTGACAAGAGGCACACCGCCCAAGAGCTGTTACATGGCATCACAGCGCAGACCGATCTTTGGCTGGCGCCGCTGACCTCAAACCAGGCATGGTTGTGTGTGACAACAGGCGTAACCTGGTGCCGGCTCTGCAACTCGGCAGAATCACACATGTGCCATGCCTGGCCCACATGTTCAATCTTGTGGTTCAGCGGTTCCTCAAGACCTACCCCCAATTTGTCTGATTTGCTCACCAAGGTGCGACACATCTGTGCGCATTTCCGCAAGTCAACCACAGATGCTGCCACTCTCGGGACAGTGCAACGGCGCTTACAACTGACAGCTCACCGACTGTTGTGCGACGTGCCCACGCAATGGAATTCCATGTTACACATGTTAGCCAGGGTTTACCAGCAGCGCAGAGCGATTGTAGACTGCCAGATGACAACTTCCACGAGAACTGGTAGTCAGGTTAGTCAGCTTCCTCAAGTTTACAATGAGGAGTGGACCTGGATGTCTGATATCTGTCAGGTGTTAAGCAACTTTGAGGAGTCAACACAGATGGTCAGCGGCGATGCCGCCATTATCAGCGTCACCATCCCGCTGCTTTGTCTGCTGAAAAACTCACTGCTCAGCATGAAGTCAGAGGCTTTGCGCTTGTCATAGGAGATGGGGGAAGAAGATACGTTGCTTGATAGCCAGAGCACCCTCAGGTCTGTTTCTCAGCGCGTATTGGAGGAGAGGGAGGAGAAGGGGGAGGATGAGGAGGAGGAGAATGTTGGCGAGACTGAAAAGGGTACCAATGCTCATTCCTTCTTATCTGTTGAGCGTGTATGGGCTGAAGAGGAGGAGTTGGAGGAGGAGGAAATGGAGAGTCAGCCTATTGAGGAGAGGGAATTCTTGCGTGTTGGGACTCTGGCGCACATGGCTGACTTCATGTTAGGCTGCCTTTCCCGTGACCCTCGCGTTAGAAGCATTTTTGCCAACACCAATTACTGGGTGTTCACCCTCCTGGACCGGGGGTACAAGCAGAACTTCTCCACTCTCATTCCTGTAGAGGAAAGGAGTATGAGAGTGAATCAATATCAAAAGGCCCTGGTGCACAAGCTGAAACTATCCTTGCCATCTGACCCTGCTAGCGGCAGAGGACGTAGTTCTGCGGGGGAGAGGAGGCGAGCAGGGAGCACTGGCAGGGGAACACTCTCCAAGGCCTTTGCCAGTTTTATGTCACCCCAGCAAGACTATGTCACCCGTCCCCAGTCTAGGCAGAGTAGGGGGAGCTGTTCAGAAAGATGGTGAGGGATTACCTAGCTGACCATACCAACGTCCTGCGTGATCACTGTGCTCCATACAACTACTGGGTTGCAAAGCTGGACACGTGGCCTGAACTGGCGCTGTACGCCTTGGATGTGCTGGCCTGCCCTGCCGCTAGCATGTTGTCAGAGCGGGTCTTCAGTGCAGCTGGTGGCATCAATACTAATAAGCATACACGCCTGTCAACTGACAGCGCTGACAGGCTGACGCTTATTAAAATGAATAAAGCCTGGATTTCACCGGAATTCAAATCTTCACCGGGTGAAAGCAGCTCAACATGAAGATTCTTCCTGTATCCTCTCCTCTCCTTCTCCTCCTCCTTCTTCTCTTCGCACACAAACGCTGAGCCAACAGGCAATTTTTCTGAGGGCCAACTGGCGCTCTTTACAAACAATGTTTACAGAGGGCCACCTACAGGCCCTCTCTCCAATAAATTTTTTAGGAGCGTCAACTACAGACTCTCAAAAACAATTTTTCAGGAGGGTCAACTACAGACACTCAAAAACAATTTTTCAGGAGGGTCAACTACAAACACTCAAAAACAATTTTTCTGGAAGGTCAACTTCAGACACTCCAAAACAAATTTTTGGGAGGCTCACCTACAGCCATTTGACTGCAATCTCAGTCTGACCAAGGAATTGGTGGTGTCACCGCCATGCTGTGTCAGGGTAAATTTTTGGGTGGTTCACCTGCTACCTCAGTCTAACTTGGTCACTCTGTTGTCACTGCCATGCTGTGTCAGGGTAAATTTTTGGGCAGTTCATCGGCTACCTCAAATAACTTGGTCAATTGGGGGTGTCACCGCCATGCTGTGTCAGGGTAAAATTTTATTGACAGGACTTTGTTTTCCGTCCAGCATAACGGAAACCAGACATATCTGTTATGCTTTCGCATAGGCTTCTTTTATGACGGATCAAAACGGAATGCCTCTTAAAGGTGTCCGTTTTGATGTCCGTCCTATGGATTCCGTTTCTTTCCGTTATAACGATGTCATAACGGAAAGCCTGAACGGAATCCCTAAAGGTGGTGTGAAAGAGCCCTTAGAAAGGTTCATGATGTAAACTGTAGAAAAGATAATCTTCTTACCAGTGACCATATTTGTTAGTTATAACCTTCCTTCTGATCCTTAGCTCTGTCATGTGACCAACACTCTGATCTCCAATTGACGCAGGACAGGAAGTCAGTTACTTTTCTATTCACTGATATGAGGCATACATTGAAGCCCCTTAAGGAGTATATAGAGAAACTGGCTTCCTGTCCACACATAAGATGTTCTGTTATTTGGAGAGTCAGAGTATTGGTCAAATGACACAGCTGAGAATCAGAAGAGAGGTTATAACTCACAAATACAGTCACTGGTAATAAAATTACCGTCATTACAGTTTAAATCATGTGCCTTTCTAAAAGGTCAGATAACAAATGAAAATTATTTGTGGGAGTTAGTGATGAGCGAGCCGAAGCGGCAATATTCGGGATTCGCACGAATATTGCCCGCTTCGACTCGGCTCGGCATCCCGAGCCAGCGCGGACTCGTGATGATTCGTGCGTCACTGCCAGTTTGAAATGCCCGTTTTTTTCAGACAATCAGCATCAAAGGGAAGCCTGTGGGAACGCCTGCCATGATGTAACATCCCCTATACCTCCCCAGCAGTGATTGGCTGGCAGTGACATGTGACCTAAATTTACCTAAGGAAGGGACCTGCAGCATCAGCCTCATTGTGCTGTTGGGAAGGAGAAGAGACAGACAGAGACAGTGTTAGCTCATGTAGTGTGTGCAGCAAGCAGTTAGGAGTTAGGATAGGAAGCCTCAACAGTCTTTTTAAAGACTATTTATACTCTGAAAAACAGTATACAGTATATACTGTAAGCCTGTATTCTGTGTAGGAATAGGAAGCCATAATAGTCTTTTAAAAACCAATTGATTCTCTGAAGCAAACTATACAGTATATGCTGTAAGCCTGCATTCTGTGCAGACCTGTGCCTGGTACAACTTGTCCAGCCACATAGATCAAACTATACATATCTAAACAGATATATTCCTGTGCATGACTGTGCAGTGACTAGTGAATACATTTCATCAGCCTGCTATATACCTCAGAGTCTATAGATACCGTATTGATCTGTGGATTCCTGTTTTATTTGCGCAAACTGCGTACATCTTTTTTTGGATAGGTCTGAAAATAATGGTACCTGCATATCTATCTACATTGTTCGTTTAATTTCACTGATCCGTAATACACGGTGCAGTGACTAGTGAATACATTTCATCAGCATGCTATATACCTCAGAGTCTATAGATACCGTATTGATCTGTGGATTCCTGTTTTATTGGCGCAAACTGCGTACATCTTTTTTTGGATAGGTCTGAAAATAATCGTACCTGCATATCTATCTACATTGTCCGTTTAATTTCACTGATCCGTAATACACGTTGCAGTGACTAGTGAATACATTTCATCAGCGTGCTATATACCTCAGAGTCTATAGATACCGTATTGATCTGTGGATTCCCGTTTTATTTGAGCAAACTGCGTACATCTTTTTTTGGATAGGTCTGAAAATAATCGTACCTGCATATCTATCTACATTGTCCGTTTAATTTCACTGATCCGTAATACACGTTGCAGTGATTAGTTAATACATTTCATCAGCCTGCTATATACCTCAGAGTCTATAGATACCGTATTGATCCTTTACAATTATAATAATATAATACTGCTACTGTGCACATGGAGAACCCAAGGGTCAGGGGGAGAGGGGGAAGAGCTGGGTGAGGTGGAAGAGGTGGTCGTGGAGGGAGAGGTGGGAATCGTGGTGGTGCAGTGGTCAGCGGTGATGACCGTGGTGTGCGTGGTGACACAGTGCCAGCTGCTGTGGGTACAGTGGAAACACGTAAGGTCAGGGTGCCTGGTCAACTCCAGAAGTTAGTAGGGCAGCGTCCTACAACTCTGACAGACCCCAAACAACAACAGGAGGTGGTTCAGTGGATTGCAGAGAGCACGTCCAGCCATGTTTCGTCTGCCCCCTCATCCAGCCAGTCGACTTCTCTGACCCAGGGTGTCTGTCCTCCAACTCGCCCTCCTTCTCCCCAGCCAGAACCCTCTAGGGGTATGTCCCACGGACAAAATTTATCCATGGAACTCTTCAGCCACCACTTCCCTGATGTGCCAGTGGACGAGCTGCTATGCCCTGATTCTCAGGACCTTTTGCAGTCTCCGGGTTATGAGAGTGGGGAGTTAGCAGTGGCGTCTGAGGAGCTGGTGGAAGATGACGACGAGACACTGTTGTCGGAGGTAGTTGTCAGGGACGTCACTGTGGAGTCTGAGGAAGACCTGGGGGATGATGAGGGGACATATCCTACTTGGGTGGATGAGGCAACTGGAGGCAGTGGTTCAGACTGTGAGACAACATCAGCACCACAAGCTGTTGAGAGAGCCAGAGGGCTGCGACGAGGGAGAAGCCAGGGCCGAGTCACTACTTCCCCAAGTGCTCCTAGAGGTCACGCTCCAGCCCGTACTATGCGCCACTCCTTAGTTTGGGAGTACTTTAAGGATGATGAGGCCGATCCTCGTTTGGCGGTGTGCAATCTGTGCCACATGTCAATGAGCAGGGGTTCAAAACGCAACAACCGGACCACTAGTAGCCTGCGCAAACATTTGGAGAGAAAACACCCCACCAAATGGTTTGCACTTCTGTCAGCTGGTGACGTTGACACAGTTAGTCCAGCAACTGTGTCTCGTCCAAGCCAGGACGTTGCAGCCTCCAGCCCCAAAAGGACCCCTCCAGCTTCATCTCCCTCCCTCTCCTCCACTCATGTGTCCCAGTGCGGCGTTCAACTGTCTCTACCGCAGACATTTGAACGCAAGCGCAAGTACGCAACCACCCACCCCCATGCGCAAGCTCTAAATGTGCACATCGCCAAGCTGATTAGTTTGGAAATGTTGCCGTACAGGCTTGTGGAGACAGAATCCTTCCGCAACCTTATGGAGGCGGCAGCCCCCCGTTACTCTGTCCCCAGCCGACACTATTTTGCCCGATGTGCCGTCCCCGCCCTGCACCGGCATGTGTCTGAGAACATCACCCAACGCTCTCAAAAACGCGGTTTGTGGTAAAGTCCACATGACCACAGATACGTGGACGAGTACCGGTGGCCAGGGACATTACATCTCCCTCACGGCACATTGGGTCAATCTGGTGGAGGCTGGGGCAGAGACCGATCGTGGGGCTGCACATGTGCTACCCACACCACGAATTGCGGGACATAGTTCCGTCTGTGTGTCTCCGGCACATTATGCCTCCACCTCCTCCTCCTCCAAAGTGGCAGTGATGCCCCAATCATCAAGTCTCATTTCCTCGATGGCCAGCAGTTTCAGCACTGTGGTAGGGAAGCGGCAGCAGGCAGTCCTGAAACTGCTGAGCCTGGGGGATAAGAGGCACACGGCTGAAGAGCTCTTACAGGGCATCAGGGGGCAGACCAATGTGTGGCTGGCGCCGCTGAACCTTCAGCCAGGAATGGTGGTCTGCGATAATGGGCGTAACCTGGTGGCAGCTCTGCATCTTGGTGGACTGACTCACGTGCCATGCATGGCCCACGTGCTCAACTTGGTGGTCCAGCGGTTCCTCAAGACCTACCCCCAGTTGAGTGAGTTGCTCACCAAGGTGCGGCGCATATGCACCCATTTTCGCAAGTCCTCCACCGATGCCGCGACCCTCAGGACTGTGCAAGGGCGCCTACAACTCCCTGTTCACCGGCTGCTGTGTGACGTTCCCACGCGTTGGAATTCGACATTACACATGCTAGCCAGCGTGTTCCAACAACGCAGGGCAGTTGTAGACTGCTAGCTGATCCCCCGAGGTGGTAGTCAGGCCAGTCAGCTTCCTCATGTCTATGCTGAGGAGTGGACGTGGATGGCTGGCATCTGCCAGGTCTTAGGTCCCTTTGAGGAGGCAACAGAGATGGTCAGTGGTGATGCACACATCATCAGTGTCACCATCCCTCTGTTGTGCCTCATCCAGAACTCCTTGAGGAACCTAAGATCTGAGGATTCAGCAGTGTCACAGGAGGTGGAGGAAGACAGTGACATTGACAGCACCCTGTTGTCAGTTTCGCAGCGCGAAACTGAGGAGGAGGAGGAGGCTGAGGTGGAGGAAGAAACTCTTGGGCACCATGCATCAGGGGGTGATTCCATGCTACCTGTTGAGCGAGTAAGGGCTGAGGAGGATGAATTGGGGTCGGAGGAAGGGGGGAGGAGGAGATGGAGAGTCCGCTAAGTGAGGAGGCTGAAGGCTTGCGTGTTGGCACAGTAGGGCACATGGCAGACTTTATGCTTGGCTGTCTTTGTCGTGATCCCCAGGTCAAGAGGATACTGTCCACCAATGACTATTGGGTGTACACCCTCCTTGACCCACGCTACAAGGACAACTTTGCCCAACTTATACCCGTGGAGGAAAGGAGCACCCGAGTCACTTTCTACTACAAGGCCCTGGTTCAGAAACTGCTACAGGCCTTTCCAGACCAGTCGAGCAACAGGGGGCGGACTGCAGTGGCTGAAGTTGGAGAGGAGAGGAGGGGGAAAATCAGTGTAGGCGCCAAGGGCAGGGGTACACTATTCCATGCTTTTGCCAAGTTTCTTAAACCCCAGCAAGACAGTACGACACAGCCACAGGGCAGGCAGAGCAGGGCGGAACAGTACCGCAAGATGGTGAGGGAGTATGTCGCGGACCAGACCAACGTCCTGACCGATAACTCCACGCCATATAATTACTGGCTGGCCAAGCTGGACAGGTGGCGAGAACTTGCGCAGTACGCTCTTGAGGTGCTTGCCTGCCCTGCTGCAAGTGTACTGTCTGAAAGGGTTTTTAGTGTCGTCGGGGGTATCATTACGGAAAACGGACGCGCCTGTCCACCGACAACACCGACATCCTCACATTCATCAAGATGAACAGGTCATGGATATCCCCCCAGTTCTCATCCCCACCTCAGGCTACCTCCTAAATTGCTTGCTTTCCTCCTTCTCCTCCTCCTCTTCATCTGAGTTGCATATGCAACAATTTTTCAGGAAAGTCATCCGGCTTCCTACTAACAATTTTTCAGGAAAGTCATCCGTCTTTCTACTAACAATTTTTCAGGAAAATCATCCGGCTTTCTAAAAACAATTGTTCAGGAGTCATGCGGCTTTGTAACCAAATTTTTTATGAAAGGCCATGGGGTTCTATACACACAGTGCTGACGGAAGCCCATCAGCCTTTCTAAACACAATGCCCACTGCCTCTCCCAAGCAGTTGTGGTGCTGATGTTGCCTCACACTTAAAATTGATCTGTTCCGCCCTCTTCCTCGGGCTGTCTGCGGAGAAGGCTGACGCTCCGAACCGGTATCATGGCGGCCCCTCATTAAGCCCAAGATCGTCGAAGAAGTTCATCCACCACCAATCAGACCGTTATGTAAAGATTAAGCGTAACTGGCGTAAACCCAGAGGTATTGACAACAGAGCCCGCAGGAGGTTCAAGGGGCAGATCCTGATGCCCAACATTGGGTACGGTAGCAACAAGAAGACCAAACACATGCTGCCCACAGGGTTCCGTAAATTCCTTCTCCACAATGTCAAGGAGCTCGAGGTTCTGTTGATGAGTAACAAGTCCTTCTGTGCAGAAATCGCCCACAACGTCTCCTCAAAGAACCGAAAGACCATTGTGGAGAGAGCGGCACAGCTCGCCATCAAAGTGACGAACCCCAACGCCAGACTGCGCAGCGAAGAGAACAAATAAATATCTCTGTGGTTATTTGTGCTAAATAAAAGTTAAATAAACACAAAAAAAAATTGATCTGTTCCTGTGCCTGATCCACCCAAGTTGAATCTGTGCCATCATGAGAAAGTCCCCCCAAGGAGTCCCCACTGTAACTTGCTTCACTTTCAACTACCTCACCCCCCGACACCTGTGTCTTGCCATTGTCCACCACCTCCTCAGACAACACTGGTAAATCCCCACTGTCAGCACACTGAGACTGCAAGAGGTCTTGCGAATTGTGGCAGAGAATGTTCTGGGGTAGCACATCAGAGAAGGGGTGACTATGGGTTTCCAGGGAGTACGTGACCACATGCAATCTCCATCTAAAAAGTCATACTGAGGCTCACCACCATGCTTTACACTGCAATCTTATTACTGAGGCTCACCACCATGCTTTACACTGCAATCTTATTGAAAGACAGACAATCAGGGGTTCACCGCCAGGTTGTCAGGCAACATTTTTAAGTGGGTCACCATTACCGTGTCCCTGAAAATTGCCTTGGGGTCATCGCCAGACTATTTTTATGAAAGGCCATGGGGTCTATACACACAGTGCTGACGGAAGCCCATCAGCCTTTCTAAACACAATTGAATCTGTCCCATCATGAGAAAGTCCCCCCAAGGAGTCCCCACTGTAACTTGCTTCCCATACAACTACCTCACCCCCCGACACCTTTGTCTCGCCATTGTCCACCACCTCCTCAGACAACACTGGTAAATACCCACTGTCAGCACACTGAGACTGCAAAAGGTCTTGCGAATTAGGGCAGAGAATGTTCTGGGGTAGCACATCAGAGAAGGGGTGACTATGGGTTTCCAGGGAGTACGTGACCACATGCAATCTCCATCTAAAAAGTCATACTGAGGCTCACCACCATGCTTTACACTGCCATCTTATTACTGAGGCTCACCACCATGCTTTACACTGCAATCTTATTGAAAGACAGACAATCAGGGGTTCACCGCCAGGTTGTCAGGCAGCATTTTTAAGTGGGTCACCATTACCTTGTCCCTGAAAATTGCCTTGTGGTCATCACCAGACTATTGGCCAGATTTAGAAAAAATGGTGTAATTAGGGAGCCTCAGAGGCATCCCTACATGCTGCCCCTGGTGTTTCCTATGCATTTCCAAGGTGTTTCCATCATTTTCTGAGGTTTTCAGATGTTGGGTCAAACTTGACTGTGCAGAACCTTTGGCCCCTGCAAAAATATTCGGGTCTCCCATAGACTTTAATGGGATTCGTGATTCGGCCTGAAAAATTCGGGCCGAATTCCGAATCCCCGAATCTTTTAGGATTCGCTCAACTCTAGTGGGAGTGCTTTTTTAAATGTGCTTAGATTAAAAGAATTATACAGTCAGGTCATAGAGTTTTACACTCAGTACCATTCACCATCAGCCAGAATTGTGAACAATGGCAGTCTACAGTACAGATGGAGTAGCTCTAAACTTTAGTGTGGTATCACATCATGGTTTGTTTTCGCATGCTAAAAGCCATTGAAAGTCTTTGAAAAAGTAAGTAAATAAGTTTAACTTAATGTGTTGGGTTCAGAGGGTAGGGTTCATGTGTTGAAGATGAGTATCCTACCCAAAATTATGTATCCATTACAAATTATATCTATACTTAAAAGAACAAGACAGTAGAGAGATGGAGTGATATTTGTTAAGATTTATATGGAAGGGCTCTAGCCACAGGGTTTCAATATTGAAGAGATGGGTGGATATCTCATGTCTAAACTTAAAGAAATTTAACTAGTCATGTATTGCTAGACATTTCATTGAATGGATAACTGGAGGCTCCTAACTGATAAATAGAGATTTGGAAGGGGTTCTTTTCTACGTATTTTCACTTTCAACTCTCATTTTTATCAAGCCTAATCACTTTACAAACATATATATGATGGCATTGTTTGATATATGGACTACATGGACGTATATCAGACAAATGTTCAATGTTTCATTGCAAATATCTAGATATTTTTAAAAAGGGGAATATCCATGTATGAGTATTAGCCTTCTTTACAGAATGACACTCTCAAGGTATGGTCAACGTTAATCAAGTAGTGGATCAGGATTCGGGGCATATACACAATGTTGACTATGTGACTACTTTTTCAGCTAAGAATTTTATTATTATTTATGGAAGGTGACACTGAATACTTTAGCAAGTGATTTTAAGAAGGTCACTTTCCATTGTGACTTCTATGATATTTTTCTGCCAAGAAGTCAAAAATTGACAATATCCAGAAAATATAAAATATTAACAGGATGTGAAGTAGCAGTAAATTAACTAAATTGTAATGGAATACAGATGCCAATTCTAGCATATCATTAGAATAAATACAAGAAAACCTTAAGAGGCTGGAGTAATGTATTATTTATGTTCAAACAGAATTACTTTTAGAAATGTGTTGGAAGATCTTTTTTAGACTGTGCAATTAACAAAAGGGGTTAACTGTAGCTAACAGATGGGAAGATTAAATAAAATCATAAAACTGATGGAAAAATGACCCTAATATGAATTGCCAAATACTAACCTTATTTTCCATTTTTTGTTTGCAGGTATGCCCACTTATTAGAAAGTTTTGAGAGGAAATCCACGAATTTATTCAAAAATTGTACAATATTTCTATAAAAAACAATTCATGAGTAGCAATCTTCCATACTGATATATACAATTCTTAGCTAAAGGGGGATAATATGCACATAATACACCTTGTTCTTGCTGTAGCAAAGAAAAATATGTTCTTTATGTTAGATTCCCCATCCCCCCTGAAATATACACAATTTATAAAAATGTTCAAATCTACATTGGTAATGGAATGGATACAAAAGAAAATGGAGATATTATAGCCCCCAAAAATTAAAAAAAAAATTAAGAAGTAATTTTTTTGAAGGTATAACACGTGTCTAGAAATGAAGCAGGGCTTGGTAGGAGGGAAGCAATGGATTTCTATGATATAGGATTTGGAATATTAATTATTTTGGGTTTTTTTGTACTCTATTCACATGGGGAAAAATACAAAAAATAAATATATAAATAAATACATAAATAAGTTGATGATTTCTACATGTGTTATAGCTGGCCAAATCATTCCACGGTGTAATCAGCTGTTTGCTAAGGATCTTCGGTGCTAAACCTGTATCAATCAACTGATCACCTTGGTAGCTCTGAGATTCATATATTTATAGCAATGTTCTTTAAATTGTGCCCCTAGCTGTTGTGAGTTCCAGCACATAATAACAAACTGCAATTCCTATGGTAGTGTAGGTTGGTACTGATAATTTCACACCTGTGGAGCAAAACATGAAGACCACTGATAGGAATAGCTAAGGTATAACTATTAGAGTTGAGCGAGCAGTGCTCGTTACGAGCACTGTAACGCTCGGGTCCCGTGTGCAATGCCCGCAGGCATTGCGGATCCGTCCTCATCTGCATGTAAGTCAATGAGGACGGATCGTTTGGTATGACACTCATACCAAACGGTTCCGTCTCCACTGACTTTAAGACGGGTGAGGACGGAACCGTTTGGTATGAGTGTCATACCAAACGATCCGTCCTCATTGACTTACATGCATATGAGGACGGATCCGCAATGCCTGCGGGCATTGCACACGGGACCCGAGCGTTACAGTGCTCGTAACGAGCACTGCTCGCTCAACTCTAATAACTATCATTGATGATTTGACACTTTGGCTTTTTCTCCACACTGAGAAAATTAATAGACTCCCATTAAAAAAAGACACCATGTAGAATATTTTTTCACATATAGCTTAAATATTATATACTTAAATATTAAATATAAACAGCTAGATATTAAAAATTGTAGTAAAATACACTTTTCAATATACAGGGTGGGCCATTTATATTGATACACCAAAATAAAATGGGAATGGCTGATGATATTAACTTCCTGTTTGTGGCACATTAGTATATGGGAGGGGGGAAACTTTTCAAGATGGGTGGTGACCATTTTGAAGTTGGCCATTTTGGATACAACTTTAGTTTTTTCAATGGGAAGGGGGTCATGTGACACATCAAACTTATTGATAATTTCACAAGAAAAACAATGGTGTGCTCGGTTTTACCGTAACGTTATTCTTTCATGAGTTATTTACAAGTTTCTGACCACTTATAAAATGTGTTCAAAGTGCTGCCCATTGTGTTGGATTGTCAATGCAACCCTCTTCTCCCACTCTTCTCCCACTCTTCACAAACTGATAGCAACACCACAGAAAAAATGCTAGCACAGGCTTCCAGTATCTATAGTTTCAGGTGCTGCGCATCTCGTATCTTCACAGCATAGACAATTGCCTTCAGACGACCCCAAATATAAAAGTCTAAGGGGGTCAGATCGGGAGACCTTGGGGGCCATTCAACTGGCCCACGACGACCAATCCACTTTCCAGGAAACTGTACATCTAGGCAGGGGCATTGCTAGGCTAAAACATTCGGGGCCTGGGCCCCTGATGTTTTCTCCCAGGCCCCGAATGTCCTGCCTGTTAGACAGATACAATTGTATTTCCGTCAGGACGGCAGTACAATTGAATCTAACGGACTGCAAGATATGTAGGACCTGTGATGACATCACAGGTCATGTGATCAGTGCCGTCCAATCCTGCACTGGTCACATGACTGACATCATCGCAGGTCTTTTTCAAGCCCTGTCTTCTAAACTGAAGTGGAGAATTGTGGGGAAGAAGCTACAGTGAGCTCTGCTACATCAGAAGAAGTAAGTGAAGGGAAAAGCAGAGGGATGCTGGGAGTTGTGGTTATTTAACTGGGACTGTATGTTAGGGCAGCAGGGAGGGATTTTATTATGGGACTGTGTGTTGGAGGTGACTTGGGCAGGGTTCTGTTAGGGTACTTTCACACCTGCGGCATGGGACTCCGGCAGGCTGCTAGGGTCCGTGCTGCCGCAGGTGCATGTGTGGGGCTTGAACTACGCTCCTGCCCCATTCACTGTAATGGAGGCGGGCCACGGATCCGGCTGCAGCGCGGCAACCCCTGCCGAGAGGCGGCCGGAACAAAAGTACAGCATGTTGTACGGACGCTGATCCATGACAGACGCTGATCCATGACACACAGCCTTATTTACTTTGGACTGTGGCGTGGAGTGATGTTATTTACATGGGACTGCATGTTGGAGGTGGCTGAGGGCAGGTTTATGTTGTTTACATGGGACTGTGGGGTGGAGTGATGTTATTTACACGGGACTGCATGTTGGAGGTGGATGTGGGAAGGAAGTGATGTTATTTACATGGAACTGTATTTGGAGGGGACTGTAGATAGAGAGGGATGTTATTTACATGGGACTGTATATTGACTGTATAGTGATGTTATTTACATGGGACTGTATGGTGGAGGAGCTGAGGAATTATAATTTCTGAGGACACTAAAGGGAGGAATATAACTACAGCGGGCACTTCAGGGTGAGCATTATAACAGTAGGGGGAGAGATATAAATACTGGGGGCACTGTAGGGGTATTATAAATCCAGGGGACATTAGGCGTTCCTATTACTACTGGAGGCTCTATAGGAGAGACTTATATATCCGCCTTATTTCTACTAAGAGCACTACGGAGGGGGCCTTATTACTACTAAGGGGTCTGTAGAGAGCTTGATTATCACTGGGGGAACAATAGGGGGCCTTATTACTACTGGGGGCTCTGTGAGGGCATTATTAATAGTGGAGGGCTCTTCTACTAATGGGGACAATCTTGTGGAACATTATCAGTACTGGGGTCACTGTAGGGTGCAGTGTTACTAATGATGGAATTACTACTGGTAGGACTATTACATTGGGGGTCACTATTATTTCTCCAGGATAGTATTTGGAGGTTTTGGGGGGCACAGCGAGCAGCAGGATAACACTGTGGGGACTCCAGGTTGGGGGATGATGATAGAAATGTGAGGAAGATAAGATGTCTGTGTGTCACATTCTGCAGAGACGAGGTGCAGCTGAGAGAAGTTGTCCGGGCCGAATGGAGAAGATGATGACAGAGAAGATCTACATCAGAGGAGACATCACCTGGGAGGCCCTGGATGTGAGGTATGTTCTCCTGTTGGAACGAGGGTCGACATAGAGAATTGGGCCATATTCATTGGGGCTTGGGCCCCAGATCTTTTGAGACCCTAGCAATGCCCCTGCATCTAGGAATGCTCGGACCTGACACCCATAATGTGGTGGTGCACCATCTTGCTGGAAAAACTCAGGTAACGTTCCAGCTTCAGTGCATAAAGAGGGAAACACATCATCATCATGTTGCAATTTCACATATCCAGTGGCCCTGAGGTTTCCATTGATGAAGAATGGCCCCACTATCTTTGTACCCCATATACCACACCATACCATCAATTTTTGTGTTCCAACAGTCTTGGAGGGATCTATCCAATGTGGGTTAGTGTCAGACCAATAGCGGTGGTTTTGTTTGTTAACTTCACAATTCACATAAAAGTTTGATATCTAGCCATTTGTGAGTAGCTAATATCTACCGAAGGGATGTTCGACTGATGTCACTCTCCAGTGACATGCAGCGAGTGCTACGCTGTGGGCTCTTGCTGAATGAAGCTAGGACAGCCATTGATGTTTCTTCATTAGTGACAGTTTTCATGAGTCCACATTTTGGCAAATCCAGCACTGAACCAGTTTCACGAAACTTGGCAAGCAGTTTGCTAACTACAGCATGGGAGATGGGTGGTCTCACAGGGTGTTTTGCATTGAAATCTGATGCAATGACCCAGGTACTGCGTTCACCAGACATCAACAGAATTTCTATCCGCTCTTCACATGTTAACCTCTGCGACATGTCAATGGCTGTAAACAAAGAGAAGCTTGTAAATAACTCATGAAAGAATAAAGTAATGTTAAAACCAAGCACACCATTGTTTTTCTTGTGAAATTCTGAATAAGTTTGATGTGTCACATGACCCTCTTCCCATTGAAAAAACTCAAGTTGGATCCAAAATGGCTGACTTCAAAATGGCCGCCATGGTCACCACCCATCTTGAAAAGTTTTCCCCCTCCCATATACTAATGTGCCACAAACAGGAAGTTAATATCACCAACCATTTCCATTTTATTTAGGTGTATCCATATAAATGGCCCACCCTGTAGTTAAGTATGTGCTACACTAAGGTATACTGTCCAAATGTGTAGTAAAATCCCCATCCACATATGTAAGGATAATGAGTATACTATATGTGTGTATTGGAAGATTTTTATTTTTCTGCTGCATATTTCAAACACGCACCAGGGCAGAAGTATAAGGGTCATCAGTGTCTTCCATTACTAAGCTCTCAATATTTCATTAATAGGGATTGATGATTATGTTAAAAAGTCAACTTGTGTTATCAAAGTGGACTTCAATTAAAATTTAAGGGAAAATTTGATTAGTCAAGAAGCCGAATTTCCTCGTGCTTCATGGTAGCGAATCAATTTTCCCTGAATGGTGGTTAAAAAAAAATCATACTTACCACATCTATTTGATTGCGACAGTCAACTGTTATCATCTTAAAAAACTTAAAACCTGTGCGCCATGGCATATGATGTCACCACGCTGGCTGACGTGATGGTGTCATCAAGGGCCACGCATGATTTTGCGCTAGATCTTCAATCAAGATGGTGTTTGGCTCTTTGCGAGCAACTGGATGAGGTAAGTATGATTGATTTTTTTTATTTTACACTGTGGTATTACAATCAACTATGAATGCTTCATCTGAGGGGTACAATGATGGGGAACAGCGCAATTGCCGCTCCCTATCATTGCACCCACTACTTACAAAGAAATGTTCTTTGTGACTAATTAAACAAATTTTGTAAAATTTGGTGAAGAAGCAGAATCAAATTTTTGAATACTTCACTTATCTGTAAGTATGATTTGCTACAATAATACTTGTAGCTGAAAGGAAAGCACATCAAGCATATGGTGCAAGTATCCTTCTACACATGACCTACATGTTTAAGATATTTGTTGTTCTTTACTGAGTTATTTTTCTATTTTTCATGTTTTGGTTGTTTTTGAGCTTATAATGAAGATGATCTGACCACCTCTGGACTTTAGTGAGTGAGCTGTTTTTTTTAAAAAAAAATTTGGATATCTAGACGTCTGAAATAAAAGGAGATACAGATTGCCGAAACGTGATTGTGTCTAGGTCATGGGACTATTTCAGAAGCCAGTTCTCTGCTCATGGAAGCTTCCTAATATTCCAATAAATAACATATATCTAAACCAGGTTACAGTAGTTTAAGATCTTTTTTTGTTTCACTTTTTTCTGGTGTCAAGAAATGCCTCACACTTCTATTCTGTCAAGCTTAAAAACAATGAAGATGTTCTTATTTCGGCAGAAAACTAAAAAAAAACATACACTTTTCACCATTGTAAGGCTTTTTCTAATACAGAATTCAACAAATAATATCCAATTATTGCAAGCAGCCATTGACCAAAAGGATCATGTTTCCCTTGTTTGCATTAGCAGCATAACTAGATGTTGTATATAAGGAGTGATTATTTTTTTTACCAGGAGAGATACATTTCATTTTGGAAAGCAAAACAGAAACATTCATTTTAATGAACAGCAGCAATTAACCTGCTGAGCTGAATAAGTGTTTCAAATGTGCTTTACCCTCGGATACACAATAAGTACCATGATGTACACTTAGCACTAATGATGGACCCCAGTTGCATGACCCCGACTGATAATGGCATGGCTATTATTTTACTGTAGCAATCATTTATTACCTTATATCTTTTTTTCCCCTTTATACCTATAATATTCCAGTTGTTTATTCAAGTCAGGTTATAGTGGATGCTTTCCCAGTTTAAATAAATGCACTTTCTCTGACCTTTCAAGTTTTCTATAACCTAGTCTCTTAGTAAGCCTAGGCTATGGCAAATAAATGCTAGTGGTATAAAGGGGCCTGTCGCAGGTTATTATTCTGTATCTTAAATCCTAACATTGGCTGTGAGCCAGGCACCATATTGACTTTCAAATTCTTATAATCTGCAAATAGCTCTGGACCTTATGTTCTGTTGCCACTGAACTGCTGACCCCCTGGTCAAACTATGAAATCTCATAGAAAAGTTTTGTTGATTACTATATAATTTCAGTTGATGTTGAAGCAAGGTATTTTTTAGTTATATTTTAAATGTATTTTCTAATCCTTTCACATGTGCTCTATTTGAATACATGAGGTTGTTTTAAAAACTGTCCCTTTAGGCAAAATTAAATTATATCTTTTTTGCTGCTCTGTTGTAGTTTCCTTAATGTTTGAATAGATGAAATGGACAGAAATAAATGAAAAGTCGCTATATGTGTTGGAGTAATAGTTTAGAAAATCAGCATCAAAGTACAGGGTACACGTTTCTTTACTCGGAATACTTTAGATCAATTTGGGTATTTATATATATAAAAGATACTTAGCTGTCATTGCATATAAATGTTACAGTGACTTAATGTCATTCTGTGAGGTTGTAAAAAGAATTAAGTCTAATTCAAGTACTTTGGGGTGAATTTATCATTCCTTTTATGCCTATTTTTGGCATAGGAATGTTTTCCATGTATTTGCAACTTTCAATGCAATCTGCATTTTATGCTGCCCTTAGTTAAGTCTACAAAGACAGGTTGTGATGATTTGAGGGTGTTATGAGGGTGGGGCCATTGACCCTGGCTAATTTATCATTATTTTTTACGCGGTCGCTTGCCCACCCGGGCTGCGGGTGTTGGCGAAGGGGCAAGGGCAAATCTCAGTGCAGTATCCTTGCACCCACAGTCTTACTGCAGTGAACAAGGTCCGGCACAGGAAGTGGTCATGCGCCAGCTCCTTGAAACCTCTGGTAATGTCACGTCCGCCAGGCATTCACAGGAAGTATGTCAGGCACCACGCCCTGCCCTTGAGACCTCTGGTGATGTCACTTCCGCCAGGCGTTCACAGGAAGTATGTCAGTAACCACGCCTCTGCCAATTAGCTCGCTGCTATTTAAACCCTGAGCTTCTGCTGGGCAGGGCCGGTGCCTTGTTGTTCATGTGTGACTGCTATACGGTCCAGTCCATTTGCTATCTGACACTGAATGGTGTATTGCGTGTTTGTGTGCTTTCTTGCACTGGTGCGTGGTTCCACGTACCTGCTTCACTGTCTGTCTTTTCGTGTGGTGTGTATCACTCTGAGTTTTTGAAGGCCACGCTTGCGGCCGTGCCGTAGCCCCCTCCTGGAGCACGGGTTCACGGTGGGCGTCGCCCGTCTGGAGGTCTGTGTAGCCAAAGTTCTGGCTCCAGTCCTAAGTGGCAGAGTCACTTAATTATTTTATTTGTGCCTCAGTGGCCTAACACAGCAGCTCTGAAATGCCATAGATTTTATGGAGAGCTGGAGGAGGCAGGCAATTGTTGAGGCTGATAAATGACATGCCTCCTCAGAAAGCACAGGCCATATCAAGTTGGCCTAGCACACGCCAGCCTTGATAAGTGCTGGCCTTTGTATTTACCTCATGTAGGTACGTAGGTCATGAGTCAAGTCAAGAAGGTTTTTGGGGACTTTAATATTTAAGATCTATACTTAGGGCAGTTCATCAATGGGGTGGGAGTTGGACTCCGGGCAACCTCACCAATTAGCTGACTGAAAGAGCTACAGTACTCTGGAACAGGCATATCTCTGTACATTGGTTTGTGTCCATGAATAGTATTGGTGTTGTGTTCCATTTAATTGACTATGAAAAAGTTGCAGTACCATCGACAGCCACTGCACAATGTACAGAACTGGGTCTGCACCAGAGTCTCATAGCATCTTCAGCCAACATAGGTAGAGTAAAATGGTAAAATTCTGTCTATAGATACTACTAGAGCAAGCTTAAATAGGAATGTTTAATGTTACATTTACAAGTTACCAGAACACCAGTTTCTAGTATGAAATTACTATATTAATCAATAGTTTTAAAAATAAATGTACATCCATTGTACAGGCTCTGTAGGGAATATGATTTAAAAGAAAAAAAAGTAAGAGAGGCACTTTAAGGGAAATCAAAATGTATTATATGCAGGTAAGAACAGATAACAGAGTACTCAGTCTCAAGATTCCATCCCGGAACCTTGTTCACAGCCGGTATGTAATGAGAAGTGTTCCTGTTGGATGGCGCCGTTTTCTCAGAAGGAATTCTGCCATCCAACAGGGACACTTCCAATGACATACTGGCCGTAAACAAGGTTCCAGGATGGAACCAAAATGTTGGTTGTGTCTTACTTACTGTTAATTTAATGGAAATAGTTAACTAATTGCATCT
This sequence comes from Rhinella marina, assembly GCA_900303285.1. NCBI lineage: Eukaryota > Metazoa > Chordata > Amphibia > Anura > Bufonidae > Rhinella > Rhinella marina. Next base: position 26,820 of record ONZH01004062.1, read on the forward strand.
AACCTGGAGTTTGAGTGCAGTGATTTCTTGATTATATATTTTCACCAGTAATGTCTGTGTCAGACCTGCTATTGTCTCAGGGTAGCCATGGAATGCTGGAGACTGGAAAAGAATGCTGGAGACTGTGAATTGGTGCTGCAGAAGCAGAACGACTCCAAGGAGTTAAGCATAACATTTATTGGCGTCACCAATAAATGGTACCTTGTCCTCAACTCCTTGGAGTCATCCTGCTTCCAAGGCACCAAATAACAGTCCCCAGATTTCTTTCCTAAAGCCTGTCAAGTTTCTGGACCTGCAGGAGTATAGCGTGCAGCAGCCTACTTGGCTACATTTTTAGGTAGGTAAGTGGTACCTAGAGGCCATTTCTATGTCTTATGGTCCTACACACCCTGCTGTCCTTTCTTTCATCAGTATTGTCTCAGGCTGGACAACTATCCATTGTTCCAATATTCCTTGAAGGGGCTAGAAGGCTCACTTATGATTTCTTACAGACAGTACTATCCCCATCTGGCAAACATTAAAATCCATACCTGAATTTCTCCTTTAATTTCATCTTGTACCTACAAACAAAACACAGCTATCTAGAAATCTTCAAGCTGGGTATGACTTTCCTCACGGGAAAGATGCTGGCTTTGACTTATTTTTCCAAGTCTTTGTTCCAAGGTATGCTTAAAGGGTTATTCTCATTTTAGACAATGGGGGCATATCGCTAGGATATGCCCCCATTGTCTTATAGGTGCGGGTCCCACCGCTGGGACCCGCACCTATTCCCAGAACGGAGCCCCCGAAGTGAATGAGGGCGCACTGCGCATGCGCAGCCGCCCTCCATTCATTTCTATGGGGCCGCCGAAAATAGCCGAGCGCTGGCTCGGCTACTTCCGTCGGCTCCATAGAAATGAATGGGAGTGCACCGCGCATGCACGGCCCGGCTCCCATTCATTTCTATGAGCGGCGCGGGGAGCTGCGCCTGGTGGTGGCCGGACCCCCGGAAACCTGGGGTCCTCCAGGCGCAGCGCTCCCCGCTCCGTTCTGGATATAGGTGCGGGTCCCAGCGGTGGGACCCGCACCTATAAGACAATGGGGGCATATCCTAGCGATATGCCCCCATTGTCTAAGATGAGAATACCCCTTTAATTGGCCAAACATTGACTTATAGGGTAGCCATTCTTTTGGTAATACTATAGAGCTAGCTTTTGCCCTGGATAAGAGCTTATTTACATTTGACAGACAGTTTAGTGACACAGTTATTATGAAATTATTAATAGTTATGAAATTATTTTGTCTACATGATAAATGCCATTTGCTGAAGTGAGACAACCCCTTTAAGACTATACACATAGCCAAATATCTAAGACATTTTGTGCCAGACTTAAATTTACCTTGAAATTATAATTATATTTCCCAATCAACCATTGATCTTATGTAATTACCTTTTGGATCTATTGGATCCAGGGAGTAATTCTGATTGCCTGATTGGAGTCGGGAAGGAATTTTTTTCCCTAAAGTGTGGAAAATTGGCTTCTACCTCACAGGGGTTTTTTGCCTTCCTCTGGATAAACTTGCAGGATAACAGGCCGAACTGGATGGACAGATGTCTTTTTTTGGCCTTATAAACTATGTTACTATGTTACTGGAGTACAGTTGAACTATACAGTTGGGTTATATATGTTTTTTTTTTCTATGCAGCAAATGTTCAACATATATTTTTCAGAGTATTGTCTTTCATGAAGGTAGTTATTACTTATTTTGCAGCGTTTAACCATTTTGGTCCTTTTTTGTAATCATTTATTGATTTTTCTGGGCTTGAACATAGTAATTGTTATAATATATCAGCATATCTTTAAAGCAGCTGCTCCCTTTAAAGTGTTCTCACAGATAAATTATAAATCCACTAATAAGTTGTTGTAATGTAATTGTTTTGCTGTTCAGCCATGTTAGGCCAAATTAATGCCAGCCATTAAGCAGAATATAAAGGTTAAATAAGCCACAATTTACTTCCAGAACATGTTTAGAATATCCACTTTAGTTATTTTATAGAAGAAAAGCACAATAGTTCAGCATGTGAATTATCTGATGTCCCCAAGTATGGGATTAGGACCAAGATTGTTGTATTCAAGTAAAACCGAATAGCTCTTCCATATTAGTTCTTGTAACGTACCGTGTAAACCTGGAAGATGAAAAGAAAGTTTAAGATAAAAAAATGTTTTCCCAAAATGTTATTCTCAAGAGTTTGATAATGATTGTTTTGTTCTCAAGACTCACAAAATGTAAAATAATGCCACATAATTATGCACAGTTAGAGTAGGTACCGTCATCCAGTTGCAGTTTTGCAAGTTAGGGGGCATATACGTACTGCAAGTTGGTAGGGAGAGCAGGCTGGGTTCCAGTTTAGGACTCATATGGGGTCATTTATCAAGCTGTATTAGTTCTTGTAACCCTTCATGATCAAACGGATGAGGTAAGTACAAGGATACAGGAACATACTAGCAGGATGACCTGGCTTTGCACAGGTATATTTCCACTATTTAATTTAATGTTTGTGTGTCGTTAAAACATAACAACAGTATCCCCCATAACAGTGACCTCTACAGTACATGATCCTTAACAATGAACTCCAAACCCTGCACCACCTTTTTAAAATGTGACCTCCACAGCAGCCAACCCCCTTAACTTTGACCTTCACAGCAGCCCTCCCCTTTAACAGTGACCTCCTTAACACCCCAGCTGCCTCCTAACAAAGACCTCCGCAGCGGCCCGCCACCCTTAACAGTGACCCTCCACAGTGATCTACCCCTTAACAGTGACCTCCACCGCACCCGCCCTCTTAACTGTGACCTTCACAGCAGTCTACTACTTTAACAGTCACCCCTTCACACCGCCCCACCCCTTTAACAGTGACCTATACAGAACCCCGCCCCCTTAACAGTGACCTCCATAGCCCTCACCTCTTAACACAGTGCCCCTTCTCCTTAAAATGTCACCCCTTAACTTCAACCGCTCCTTTAATAGTGACCTCCACCCGCCCGCCCTAGCAAAGACCTCCACAGCAGAGCATTATTGTCTTTAATTGGCAGTATATAAAACCCCACAGATTTAGAATACACTTAAGTTCATGGCAGTTACATCAGCCTCTACAACAATTTGTGCTAAGTGGTGTAATCAAAATCATATTAACTCACACATAAACTGTCTTATAATGTCCTTCATTGCCTATAGCAATCAATTAGAGCTCATATTAATGACCTGTAGCAAAATAGAAGCTGAGCTGTGATTGGTTGCAATATGCAACCTGATGAATAGCCAGGCTAACTGCCACAACAGCCAATGGCTCCTGTAGTTTGTTGGTTAGGTTACTAAGCATATTTTTAGCAAATAATTGGAAAGCGTGGGGTGAAAAATTCCACTGAAAACATGGTCTATGACTTTCCCTGAGTCACAGGAGATGGCTGTGCAAAATTTCGTGATTGTAAATGCAACGGTGCACATTCCTTTAGTGGACATGCATACATACATACACTCAGCTTTATATATTAGACTTGGTGACATAGGTGACATCCATGTAGGATGAACAGTGCAACCACATAAACTTGCATTATATATTCTTAGATCCTCTTCCCCCTCTCCACAGTGAACAACAGGCTTCTGTTATTTCTAATACTGAGAGAAGGGAGGCGAAGAGCAGAGAAAGTAGACAGAAACAGAAGCAGTGCTCTGATGGAATTATGTCAGAATAAGTGGCACCAGAAGAGGTGAAGGACTTACACATATTAAGACTAGAAAGTAACTCAAAAAGATATATAGGAAGCAACTGAATAATTTCAAATACTCAGTACAAAGGTGTCCATAGTCTTTAAATGAGTAATTTAAATTAATTAAAATTATTTGTGAGTCAACATGCGGTGATTGTTTGGTGCCTTAGACATTGTCCATCAATTAGAACACACCTTAAAGGGGATAGGTCATCAATATCCACAGGATAGATCAATACCAGATAAGCAGTGGTCTGACTACCGACAGCCCTGCGATCAGCTGTTTGAAGAGAAAGCATCTTGTCTGTGAGCGTGGCCTTCTTTTCATTGTTTATCTGCTCACCATCGCAAACCCAGTGGTGAGTAGGTATAATTACACCTAAGCCATCCCATTCACTTCACTAGAATGGCTCCTTACTACTCCAGTTAGAGATGAGGGAATCTATTCGTCGATTTGTATCGAATCTTGGAAATTTTCAGCTGCGAAGCGAGTCCAAATATTAGGTGATTCGCTCCATTAAGATTAGAAAATGTTCCTAAGGCTTTCTACGCAGGGAGATAGATAGGGAGAGAGACAGGGAGAGAGACAGGGACAAAGACAAGCTGCAGGGCCACAGAGTGAAGTGAAAAATGTCTGGAATGAATAAGCAAAAGAGGTCCAGTTCCAGCCAGACCTCGAGCTCTAAAAACGGAGAAGGTGGCACAGGGCAGCAGTGCTAAAGGACCTGTAGCCAGAGCTAGAAAAAGTTCGACGAATGTTTGGCGTATAAAATTTTTAATGATTCGTTCATCTCTAATTCCAGTGTAAGTGTATAGGCAGAAGCGCAGCCTTCTCTTCAAACAACTGATCGGTAGGAGTGCTGGGAGTTGGCCCACCGCCGATCTGATATCGATGACCTATGCTGAGGATAGGTCAACAATATAAATAAAGCAGACTACCCCATTAAGCCATGAATGGCTGTAAAATATTTGTCTGCACTTACAAAATAAAACGAAGCAATGTGGTGATCTACCACACTCTGCGGACTATAGACACATACCTACTGTGCATATATATCTGTACTTTGCCTTTGATATTAAAGGAATTGTACTACCTTCTATTTTCCCACGTTCCTATTTAAAGCATGTCTACTGGGTGGTGTGCTATTAGCAGTGCCAGATGAGCATGTAACATTACTCCTGCTCTAATCTCAAAAACTACATTTACTATGCAGAGCATTTTTTCCCCAAGAGACTCTAAAGCACATGCTTGATTCTCAAACAAACATTGCTAACATGCAATGCATGGAGAAAAATGGTGCATGCTTTTTCCTTGAAAGGTTTGGATTACTAGAGAATGTAGCTAATTTCAATTAGCCACAAACAAAGGTACTGTATGATCTGGCATACAGTAGTTGGCAGACATTTTTCCTATAAAGGCAGCAATCAATAATAACATTATAGTTTTTAAAAGTAAAATCAAATAGGACATGATAGTTATTTTAGGAAAACCCAGTAAATAACCGAGATATCTTTAATTTTTGATTTTTTTTTGTAATATTCTGTAAATTTACAGTTTGGTACAATGTTTCTGTCAATTGTGTGCTTAATTTTATATGAAATCATTATGAAAATAAACATTTAAGAAGTGTTTATGGTAATGAGCGGGATTCTATATTGTAAGCCATAATTTTATTCAAGAATAATACTGTTTAGCAGTCTCAAAAACAAATATACAGAAATTACAAATTGGAATTAATTTTTTCTCTTTGGTAAAAACATATATCTAATTTAAAAAGGTATAAGAAAGTCCAAAGTCTCATAATCTGAATACAGCTGCAAAATTCAGCTATTATTTTTAGAGCTAAAGCAAACCTTTTTCAGAATGTATCATCGTTAAATTACCAAATAACATATTTTGTGCTTCTAACAATCTGAACAAGAAAATGAACATAAATAATTTGTAATGCGAGTTACAAAACACATTTCTGTAGGAGGAAATAGATTTAACATGGCACTTTACTATGAAACAATGAAAAGAAACCACCAGAATGAATTAATTAACATTTACATCAAAACATTTTAAGCACAAAATCCTATCAAGAAAAGTAGTGACTTCAGTTATTATGCTAAGCTAACACGAAAATAACAACCATTTCATGAATGTATAATTGAAACCACCTTATAGCATTGCAATGCCAATTAGGCAAGTAAACACACTGACATTAAAAGAATGAAAACCTTCCGTATAATTTAGTATCAAAGTTCTTTCTTTCTTTGATTGTTTAATTCAACCTTTTCAACAAACCAAGAATTAAACAAACATTCAGAGTTATGACTCAACTCAAAGGCCATTTCTTCTTGAAAGAGCTTCTCTTGCATCCAGCGCAAATGTAGCTTTAAACATACTGCACAGTATGGAGTTACTTAAATAGTCTGTTAGTTCTTTTTAGTTTTATTGTTCAGGGACTGTGAGGTCATCCAAGGCTGCAGCTTATGTAGATCTTACATCATTACATCATTGCGTATTTAGTTTTCTTTTTTTATCCTAATGTCCCTTATCACTAGATTCTGTGAAGCATTAATTGCCTCTGAGTATTCTCTGGTTGGATTAAATTTAGACCAATTTTTTAATAGGGTATGTTTAGATGTAGAATCTTGATTTGAGTCCTTATCCCTATCACCTTGCCCATTTTTTCATTAAATATTTTTTAAGGGCTGTTTTGTAACTATTCCTCTTAAATTTAATATATTTTGATAATTCTGCGACCCCCCTACATTCATTATAGAGATGAGCGAGCACTAAAATGCTCGGGTGCTCGTTATTCGAGTCGAACTTTTCCCGATGCTCAGGTGCTCGTTTCGAGTAATGAACCCCATTGAAGTCAATGGGAGACTCGAGCATTTTTTGCAGGGGACCAAGGCTCTGCCTAGGGAAGGCTGGGTGAAAACCTGGAAACCTCAGAAAATGATGGAAACACCACGGAAATGGACAGGAAACAGCAGGGGCAGCATGCATGGATGCCTCTGAGGCTGCTTAACCCCACCATTACCCCAAATTCTCAGGCAACAGCCTGGTGGTTACCCTCATGGCAATTGTGCTCACCCAGACCAAGAAAGGCGATGCAAATACCCATCACATGTTAGGGAAGCACCCAACTAGGTGCAACGAAGGTCCATCACCGCCTGCAGGTGACACCACTGCTCATGCTGGCACTGCAGCTGACATCAAGTTTAGTATCTGTTCTTATCAGTTGCTGTGGCTGCTGGTGGTATAGTGGTGAGCATAGCTGCTTCCCAAGCAGTTGACCCGGGTTCAATACCCATCTATTGCAGGAGGCAATTAAAAGAAGATCTAAAAAAAATCAGTACAATATCTAATATGTCCCCCTACCCGGGTAAATTGTTTGGAGAGAGGGCCTGTAGGTGGGGGGAAGGAGGTTTCGCTGGAAGAGCCAGAAGAGTGCCCCCTGGGCTAGCGTGTGTGGTGGTGACAACAGCCCGAATGGATTTTGAAAAACTGTCGCATCAACCGGTATGGTATTGATTCTTCTCAGTTTAATACCGTATACGTCCCCTATCTTGGGACCTTATATTTCATAGATTTTTCGACCACGGAAAACGGAAAAAGAGCTTGCTCTGGCCAGGGGAGTGTCTTTCCCACTGCAGCTAAAGGGACGTGTCCATGCTCTGCCTATCACAGGTCAGGAGGGAAATAAAAGAAGAACCAAACAAAAATCTGTACAATATCTAATACGTCCCCTATCCTGGTAAATTGTTTGTAGAGAGGGCCTGTAGGTGGGGGGCAGGCTGGGGGGAAGGAGGTTTCGCTGGAAGAGCCAGAGGAGTGCCCCCTGGGCTAGCGTGTGTGGTGGTGACAACAGCCGGGTGTAGTTAGAATGACGACGCAGGACCCCAACTTAAAAATTTTGCATCAACCAGTACAGTCGTAAATTATGAGATTGATCAAGTGTGGTATGTCTTCTATGTATACTACTCAGTTTAATACCCTATATGGCAGCTATCCAGAAAAATAGTTTGGAGAGAGAGAGAAAGATAGGACAAAGAAGTAAATTGTTTGGAGAGAGGGCCTGTAGGTGGGGGCAGGCTGGGGGGAAGGAGGTTTCGCTGGAAGAGCCAGAGGAGTGCCCCCTGGGCTAGCGTGTGTGGTGGTGACAACAGCCGGATGTAGTTAGAATGACGACGCAGGACCCCAACTTAAAAATTTAGCATCAACCGGTACAATTGTCAATTATGAGCTCGATCAAGTTTGGCATGACTTTTAAATGGATATTGCATGTGGTCACGTACTCCCTGGAACCCCATAGTCACCCCTTCCCTGATGTGCTAGCCTAGAACATTCTCTGCCCCAATTCGCAAGACCTTTTGCTGTTTCCGTGTGCTGACAGTGGGGATTTACCAGTGTTGTCTGAGGAGGTGGTGGACAATGGCGAGACACAGGTGTCGGGGGGTAAGGTAGTTGTATGGGAAGCAAGTTACAGTGGGGACTCCTTGGGGGGACTTTCTCATGATGGGACAGATTCAATTGTGTTTAGAAAGGCTGATGAGCTTCCGTCAGCACTGTGTGTATAGAACCCCATGGCCTTTCATAAAAATAGTCTGGCGATGACCCCAAGGCAATTTTCAGGGACACGGTAATGGTGACCCACTTAAAAATGCTGCCTGACAACCTGGCGGTGAACCCCTGATTGTCTGTCTTTCAATAAGATTGCAGTGTAAAGCATGGTGGTGAGCCTCAGTAATAAGATTGCAGTGTAAAGCATGGTGGTGAGCCTCAGTATGACTTTTTAGATGGAGATTGCATGTGGTCACGTACTCCCTGGAAACCCATAGTCACCCCTTCTCTGATGTGCTACCCCAGAACATTCTCTGCCACAATTCGCAAGACCTTTTGCAGTCTCAGTGTGCTGACAGTGGGGATTTCCAGTGTTGTCTGAGGAGGTGGTGGACAATGGCAAGACACAGGTGTCGGGGGGTGAGGTAGTTGAAAGTGAAGCATGTTACAGTGGGGACTCCTTGGGGGGACTTTCTCATGATGGGACAGATTCAACTTGGGTGGATCAGGCACAGGAACAGATCAATTTTTTTTTTGTGTTTATTTAACTTTTATTTAGCACAAATAACCACAGAGATATTTATTCGTTCTCTTCGATGCGCAGTCTGGCGTTGGGGTTCGTCACTTTGATGGCGAGCTGTGCCGCTCTCTCCACAATGGTCTTTAGGTTCTTAGATGGAGACATTGTCGGCGATTTCTGCACAGAAGGACTTGTTGCTCATCAACAGAACCTGGACCTCCTTGACATTGTGGACCAGGAATTTGCGGGTGGACCAGGAATTTGCGGAACCCTGTTGGCAGCATGTGTTTGGTCTTCTACTTGCTACTGTATCCAATGTTGGGCAATATAGATACGCAGGTAATATTATTTTTCACACCTATCCCAAAAATAAAATTTACGCAGTTTGCGCAAATAAAACTGGAAACTGGAACTGGAGAGAGGGCCTGTAGGAGGACCTCCGGAGAAATTGTTTGGAGAGAGGGCCTGTAGGTGGACCTCCGGAAAAATTGTTTGGAGAGAGGGCCTGTAGGTGGTCCTTTGGAAAAATTGTTTGGACAGAGGGCCTGTAGGTGGACCTCCGGAAAAATTGTTTGCAGAGAGGTCCTGTAGGTGGACCTCCGGAAAAATTGTTTGGAGAGAGGGCCTGTATGTGGACCTCCGGAAAAATTGTTTGGAGAGAGGGCCTGTAGGTCGACCTCCGGAAAAATTGTTTGGAGAGAGGGCCTGTAGGGGGCCCTCCTGAAAAATTGTGGTAAAAGAGTGCCAGTTGGACCTCTAAAAAATGGCGTTTTTTGGGTCAGCGTTAGGCAAAGACGATATGGAGGAGGAGGAGGAGTAGGAGGAGTAGAGAAGAGGAATCGGATACATAAGTTATTTAAATCTTTAGCTGCTTTCCCCCGGAGGAGATTTGAATTCCTGTAAAATCCAGGCTTTGTTCATTTTAATAAGCGTCAGCCTGTCAGCGCTGTCAGTTGACAGGCGTGTACGCTTATCGGTGATGACGCCACCAGCTGCACTAAAGCGCCTAGAGCTACCGACTGAAGGCGCCGTGCCCACGGATGGTAATTCGGTGGAGGAGGAGGAGGAGGGGTCGGAGGAGGAGGAGGCATAGTACGTCTGAGAGACCGTGACCGAGGTAGGCCCCGCAATCCTCGGTGTGGGCAGTACATGAGCGGCCCCAGGGTCATTCTCGGTCCCAGCCTCCACCAAGTTAACCCAATGTGCCGTCAGTGAGATATTGTGTCCCTGCCCGGCAGCACTTGTCCACGTGTCCGTGGTTAGGTGGACCTTCTCAGAAACAGCGTTGGTCAGGGCACGGATGATGTTCTGTGACACGTGCTGGTGTAGGGCTGGGACGGCACATCGGGAAAAATAGTGGCGGCTGGGGACTGAATACCGAGGGGCAGCCACCGCCATGAGATTGCGAAAGGCCTCGGTCTCTACCAGCCTATAGGGCAGCATCTCCAGGCTAAGCAATTTGGAGATGTGGACGTTGAGGGCTTGGGCATGTGGGTGGGTGGAACTGTATTTCCTCTTGCACTCCAGCGTCTGCTGTAAAGACAGCTGAACGCTGCGCTGGGACACATTGGTGGACACTGTGGAGGATCGTGGAAGCGAAGGTGTGGTTTTCCGGCGGGAGACGCTCGTGCCGGGGTCCTGGGTAGGGGGTTGACTAGCAGAGGCAGCGAGTGACACAGGGGAAGGAGCAGTGGTGTGACCCGCAGGAGGTGGTGAACGGCCTTGGTTCCATTGAGTGGGGTGTTTAGCACTCATATGCCTGCGCATGCTGGTGGTGGTTAGGCTAGTAGTGGTGGCACCCCTGCTGATCCTGGTGTGGCACAGGTTGCACACCACAGTCCGTCGGTCATCCTCACTTTCTTTAAAGAACCTCCAGACTTGCGAACATCTAGGCCTCGCCACGGGAGCTTCACTACGTGAAACAGTTGCTGCTGATGCACCAGCTCTGGCCCTGCTTCTCCCTCTGGCCACACCACTGCCTCTTACAACCTGTTCTGGTGCAGCACTCGCCTCCGCCTCAGAAGCACTGTCTTCACTCGGCATATCAACCCAGCTTGGATCTGTCACCTCGTCATCCTCCGATTCCTCAGTCTGCTCCCCCCTCGGAATTCCTCCCCTTACAACAACTTCACCACTGTCTGACAACCGTGTCTCCTCATCGTCCGACACCTCTTTACAAACTTCTTCCACTAACTCAACATTGTCATCATCATCATCACCGACAGACTGCGACAGTTGGATCACTTGGGCATCGGGAAAGAGGTCAGCAGCAACCTGAGAAGTGGTTTGTGACTCTGGGAAGGGTCCAGAAAACAGTTCATGAGAGTATGCCAGATCGCATACTCATACTAATCCAAATTTTTCTGGGAGGGGGCAGACTGGGGGGAAGGAGGTTGAGGTGGAGGAGCCAGAGGAGTGCTCCCTTGGGTAACGTTGGTGGACTGCGTGGAAGACTGACTGGCGGACAAATTACTTGAAGCATTATCCGCAATCCACGAGATCAGCTGTTCGCACTGTTGTGGTTTCAACAGTCCTCTACCACGTGTCCCTGTAAGTTGAGACATGAAGCTAGGGAGTGTAGCTCTGCGGCGTTCCACAGCTCCCTCATCAGTAGGTACTGTCTCACCCTGCCCAGGACCACGGCCTCTGCCCCTGCAGTAATTGAATGCCCACGCCCACGCCCATGCCCTCATCCTCGTCCTCGACCCTTAGCCCTGGGGTTCAACATTTTCTGTATATAATTGTATTCTATAAAAAAAATAAAATAAATGGGCCTGGTGTACTGAAACCCACAAACTTGTTCAGTCTGGTTTAATTTTGTGAGGTACAGAAAGTGTCACCTGGACAGAATATACGGTTTGGAGTGAGTGTGCTTAACTGTGACACACAGAAAGGTTACATGCAGCTGTGTGAAATGGATTTGTATCACTCAGCTAAAACAACAAAAAAACTAATTTTTTTTTCTATATTTTGTTTTAATATTTTTTTTTTAGCTTTGTTTTTTTGGGAACGTGACATGCAGAAACTATCGTAAAGCTGACTGACACCCTAATGACGGTGGCTATTTAGACTGCGACCCAGACAAATGTCGCACAGAGATTTTTAGGATCAAGCTTTACACGTGACAGGTAGCAAATGACTTGGTTGTATTCTGTGACGTATAGAAAGTGTCACCTGGACAGAATATACGGTTTGGAGTGAGTGTGCTGAACTGTGACACACAGAAAGGTTACACGCAGCTGTGTGAAATGGATTTGTATCACTCAGAACTTCACTTGTATCACTAAAACAACAAAAAAAACTAATTTTTTTGGTACCGTATTTTTCGCTTTATAAGACGCACCTGATGATAAGACGCACCTAGGTTTTTGTAAAGGAAATTAAGAAAATAAAATATTTTGAACCAAATGGTGTGCTTTTGGTGGGTTTTGAACTAATGGGAGGTCTGTGGATGGCACACTGTTATGGGGGATCTGTGGATGACGCTGTTACGGGGGATCTGTGGATGGTGCACTGTTATGGGGGATCTGTGGATGACGCTGTTACGGGGATTTGTGGCGGACACTTATAGGGGGATCTGTGGAGGGCACTTATAGGGGGATCTGTAGAGGGCACTTATAGGGGGATCTGTAGAGGACACATATAGGGCCATCTGTATAGGACACATATAGGGCCATCTGTAGAGGACACATATAGGGCCATCTGTAGAGGACACATATAGGGCCATCTGTAGAGGACACATATAGGGCCATCTGTAGAGGACACATATAGGGCCATCTGTAGAGGACACATATAGGGCCATCTGTAGAGGACACATATAGGGCCATCTGTAGAGGACACATATAGGGCCATCTGTAGAGGAGGCCACATTTAGGGCCATCTGTAGAGGACACATATAGGGGCATCTGTAGAGGACACCTATAGGGGATCTGTGGAGGACACCTATAGGGGATCTGTGGAGGACACTTATTGGGGGATCTGTGGAGGACACCTATAGGGGATCTGTGGAGGACACCTATAGGGGATCTGTGGAGGACACCTATAGGGGATCTGTGGAGGACACCTATAGGGGATCTGTGGAGGACACCTATAGGGGATCTGTGGAGGACACTTATTGGGGGATCTGTGGAGGACACTGTTATGGGGATTTGTGAAGGACAGTGTTATAGTGGGATGACTGTTATGGGGGGATCTGACCCCTTTGCATTGGGCCCCAATTATTAGAGCCATCACATATAAAGTGTATGAAGCAGCCCCTAGCAGGGCTGCTTTGCTAAACTAACTTAGCTTCCATAACTTTTCAGTACTCACTATGAATGAATGCAGGCAGCAGGTAGGACAGCAGCGCAGGTCCCTCATTCAGTCACGCTACGGCTATGGCCCCGCCCACTTTATTAATGAAGTGGGCGGGGCCGGAGTGTGACTGAGTGAGAGAGCTGCGCTGCCGTCCTACCTGCTGCCTGCATTCATTCATAGTGAGTACTGAAAAGTTATGGAAGCTAAGTTAGTTTAGCAAAGCAGCCCTGGTAGGGGCTGCTTCATACACTTTCTAAGCGATGGCTGCTCTGACCGGGGCCCGGCTTAATAAGCTTCAGTGACTGCGCCGGGCCCCGCTACTACCCCCATAGCGCCCGTCTTTACATCTCACTGGCACATCGCAGGCCGCTATGCTATGCAGCACAGCGCGGCATGTGATGTGCCGGCCATGTAATACTGCTCTATTCGCTTTATAAGACGCACAGCCACTTTCCCCCCACTTTGGGGGGAAAAAAATGCGTCTTATAAAGCGAAAAATACGGTATATTTTGTTTTGGATTTTTGTTTTTTTGGGAACTTGACGTGCAGAAACTATCGTAGAGCTAACTGACACCCTACTGACGGTAGCTATTCTGACTGCGACCCAGACAAATGTCGCACAGAGATTTTTGGGATCAAGCCATACACTTGACAGGCAGCAAATGACTTGGTTGTATTCGGTGACATACAGAAAGTGTCACCTGGACAGAAAATAGTGAGTGTACTGAACTGTGACACACAGAATGGTTCCACACTGCTGTGTGCAATGGATTTGTATCACTGAGATATAACATAAAAAAATAAAAGGGGGTTATACATGGCGATAGCTGCACTACTAGTGCCAGCCAGCCAAGTGACAAAAAAAAAAATAAAAATGTCTTCTAGCCCTTGGAAGGGCTGTTGGGTTATTTGTGGGTGATCCCTGCCTAACAGAGAACTAAATGCAGGCCCTAACACTGTCCCTCAAACGCAGCAGCTCTATCCCTAACGACATCCAGACGGCATCTGAGCCGAGCACCGTGGCCAGTCGGTAGTATATTCCAGGGTCACCTGATCAGGCCAGCCAACCCCTGCTATCGACATGTAAGGGCCCCACGTGATGCTGGGTGTACCGCAGAGTCTCCTGGCTTGTGATTGGCTGTGTTTTTAGGCGCCTAAAAAGCACGATGCGGAAGTTGCCATTTTCTCGAGCATGGCGAGATACTCGTCCGAGCAGCAAGCACTTACGAGTACCCTAATACTCGAACGAGCACCAAGCTCGGACGAGTATGCTCGCTCATCTCTAATTCATTACTTTTTTTTCTTTGAATAATTTTCCCTATTTTTTTTTTTTTTTATGTACCATAATATAATCCTTCTTAATTGACCCATTAGTCTTTATTTCTTTATTAACATTTTATTTGTATTTTTGTTATTTTATTCTTCTTCTTTGTATATTATGTTATTGTTAATTTATTATTTGCATTCTGTGATCATCATCAAATGGTATTAGAAATAATCTGGCAGTTGACACAAAGAGGTAATTTTCCTGATAATACAATAGAATTTGAGTATATTAGAAATGGTCAATAAATGAATATATGTGGCCACTATTAAGTGGGATCTTGAAATCACAATGTCCTTGGATAGGGGAGCTAGTGTATTTTTGTGTTTTTTAGTAATATTTGTGGTTTGTGTAATATTATGAGTTTTACAAGTATTTTCCATTTTAGCATGATTAATGTACAGTACAGTAGCTAAACATGCATCATTCATGTGGTGCCTCCATAAGGAATTATACTACAAATATATCTCCATAATGTAGTCTCTGATGGAACCAGGCATGGTTCGTATGAAATAAGACAATAAAAATAATTTTGTATGCTCATCCTGAAATTCTCATGAGGAACATTTAAAGATTCACATCAAAAAGTCATACCAAAGTACAATAGGGCTTCATATACTTTTAAGGGTATAATATTACATTTTGGAGGTTGTGCTGAGCATTGATATGGTTATGTTCAATGACTGGACAGTTAAATAGAGATGGATAATATTTACTGAAAACATGTAGGCTGAATATATCTAATTTTACTTTATTTTTTGCATCTCAGTATGAAGAATAAGCAAACAAATAAGTACATATTTTTTACTTGCATCGCTTAGCTTGCACTATCCTCTGCCCTTTAGCTGAATAGGCTCTTGAAAAGCACTATTGAGGAGATAAGAACGAGAGAGCAGAACACAGGATGTACTTTAAGTAGATTTTGCTTCTTTTTTTCTCTTTTTGTTATTCTTTGAAGTTTATTTTCTTATTTGCTGTATGGGGATATAAAATCCATCATCTTATAACAAAGGAAGTGTTTAAAAACCCAGGCACTGTGAATATTGCTTTTGGTGTATATAATTTAAAGTTTCTGTACACGCTTATGTCATAGTATAATGTATTCTAAGCCATTAAATTCCTATTATTGTGAAATAAATTACAGTTCATAAAATCAGATGCAAGTTTTAATATTTTGCTTGTCCGTATCCAATTGATTCTGCCATTGTAAATCAGTTAAAATGTGGCAAAGTCGCCTCTAATATTGAATAGAGAATTTCAGCGGATTCTAGCTAGAAACAGCAGCCCTCAATATGGCAAACAATAAGATTAATTTATAATTTAGGCAACAGACAAAAAAAGAGCATTTTATTATTATCACCAAGCTGATATGATCACAAAGCAATAGATATCAGTATGTGGCAATGCTTTTTTTGTATTTTTTTTTTAGCGTAGTTTAGAAAGGACCTATAATACTCCATCCATTGCAGTGTATGGGACAATGCTAGACAGTACTCCCACATGCTATTTGATTTAACACATCTGGCTGAGGTATTACTTAAAGGGAGTTGTCCAACAAAAAATATTCTACAGTTTTTATACCGGTACCTGAATCTAAACACTTTTGTAATTTCATGTAATTAAAAATTTAGCATAGCCACTGAGCTATTCAATATGTATCTGTATAGCTTCACCTGCAGTTTTATTTTATTTCTTTGTCCTGCTCACTGAGAAGGTCGCACATGCACCGTTTCACTTTTGAGCATGCCAGCTTCAGTGCATAAAGAGGGAAACACATCATCATGTAGCCATTGAATGGCCCCCAAGGTCTCTCGATCTGACCCCCTTAGACTTTTATCTTTGGGGTCATCTGAAGGCAATTGTCTATGCTGTGAAGATACGAGATGTGCAGCACCTGAAACTACGGATACTGGAAGCCTTTGCTAGAATTTCTTATGTGGTATTGCTATCAGTGTGTGAAGAGTGGAAGAAGAGGGTTGCATTGATAATCCAACACAATGGGCAGCACTTTGAACACATTTTATAAGTGGTCAGAAACTTGTAAATAACTGATGAAAGAATAAAGTTACATTAAAACCAAGCACACCATTGTTTTTCTTATGAAATTCTCAATAAACTTGTTGTGTCACATGACCCTTTTTCCCATTGAAAAAACTAAAGTTGGATCCAAAAAGGCCGACTTCAAAATGGCCGCCTTGGTCCCCACCCATCTTGAAAAGTTCTCCCCCCCCATATACTAATGTGCCACAAACAGGAAGTTAATATCACCAACCATTCCCATTTTATTTAGGTGTATTCATATAAATGGCCAACCCTGTACTATATTATCTCTGGTTTTCATTTTTTACCTTAGTCATGGGAGAACCCCTTTATGTATTCTCCCCCAGAAGCAATATTGGGGTATGGATGAACCATGCAGCAGCACACAGTGTTTGACAGGAAGACACTCTGCAAGTCCCTAAGAATGTATGTCAGTAAAAATGTTAGTAATTGTGTGTGTCAGTACATCAGGTGTATATGTAAGTTCATGTGTTAGTAAATCTGCATCTGTACTTGTCAGTGTGTAAGTGGATATGTCAAACCCTAGTAGTGTTTATCAGTAAGGACATGTTCACATCTGTATTGGAAGCTCTGTTCGGTCTTTTACAGATTTCATTGAAAAACAGCACAGAGAAAAGTCCTGCATGCAAACCTTTTTTGTCCATTAAAAAAAGCATTCTCCTGGATGAAAATCAAATGGATCCCATTATAATCAATAGGATTTTTTTTAGGATAGTTCCTTTCAGTTTTGCTTTAATTCTGGCACTTATGTTATTTTTGTTGTTCTGCTCCTATAATGGAACCAAACAACGGACATCAATGTTTCTGGTGTGAAAGAGCCCTATGAGACCTAAATGTGAATGTGTGTGAGTAAGTGACTATGTAAATGCATGGGTCAGTATATCAGTTGGTGTCATGCAGTATGTAAGTAAAGTGTGCACCAGTAAGGCTAGTTTCACATCTGCACCAGCAATTCCAGCTAAATATAGTTCAAGAAAACTTAGACTAGGATATTGGAAGTCACAGGTGCACATCTATAAAGCTAGCATGCAGACAGCAAACAAAAAAGTATGGCAACACACCATTAAACATACAATCAACAGAACTAAGGATTAGGGATTATTTTGGATTACAGTGGAACTATACCTACTTTACACAAAAAATGGAAGCTTTGCACACATTTTTGATCAAAAGTGTGTTTGGCCCATCTACCAATCTCAAGGTAGCTTCTGCAGATGGGTACCTAACACTAACAGAACTGCCTCTCCTGGGTCTAATCCCTAATCTCTAGTTCTGTTGTTTGCATGTTTATATGCTATCTGCATGATAGCTTTATGGATGTGCACCTGTGACTTTGGATCTGCTAGTCTAAATTTTCTTGCAGTGTGTTTGGAGGGTAGGTGCCTCCTTTTTTATTAACCTCTCCCTGCCCAAGGCTTCTGAGCAGAGTATCAATAAATAAAATGAATGGTTACTTACTGTATTTAGAGTGGCAATAATCACTTGTTTATTAAAGACAATGAAGCCCTAGTATGGTTGGAGATTATTATAGCCTCTCCATACATGGTTGGTTGGTTAGAGGAATTTTGAATTTGGATTATATAAAAAATTTTACATTGCATAAAAATATATATAAAAGTTATTCTAGAAATACCCCAATTATTCTAGTCATTGTTTAAATAAAGCTCATTATTTTTTTCGCAGAGATCCCTACCTACAGGATTTCCAAAATAGTCAGGTTTTCAGAAATTGCCGTTATGTATCGTTAGTTCCCTAATGTGATAATATGATTGTAACATTATAGGTCAGTAATACATGACATGGTTGGTAATTACTAGTTCTGCATACCTCAAGACACTAGTAGCCTCTTAAAGATTCTAATTGATCTCCAGTGGCCTATAGTAATATAGTAGTACAATCAGCTCATAAGGTTTACGGATGCAGATAGCAATAGGCTACAATAAAATTTACTATGATGTGATCACATTAGAAGGGTGGGGAGGGTTTGCAGCAAATGAAAGGAAATACACATCCTGAAAAGGTAGAGCCTCATGGAAAAATGCAAAAAATATGTATTAGAGATGAGCGAACATGCTCGTCCGAGCTCGGTGCTTGTTCGAGCATTAGGGTACTCGCATATGCTCGCTACTCAGACGAGCATATCGCGATCCTCGAGGAAATGGCAACTTCCTCTTCCTGCATGTTAGCCGCCTTTTTTCAGCCAATCAACATGCAGGAGAGTCTTTGGTACCTCCTAGCGTCACGTGGGGCCCCTACAAGTCGATAGCAGGGATTGGCTGGCCAGATCAGATGACCTGGGAATATAAGAATCTGGTCCCGCGCTGCTCGCGTCATACGCCGTCTGCATGAGATTAGGGATAGAGCTGCTGTCTGTCAGGCAGAGTGTTAGGGCCTGAATTTAGTTGTTGGTTAGGCAGGAATCACCCACAAAGAACCCAACAGGCCTTCTAAGGGCTACAAGCACGTTTTTTTTTTTTGGTCTCCTCCTGGCTGCTGGCTGGGACTTGTAGTGCAGCTACCGCCATCTTGGCTGCACACTGTTAGGGCGTGAAATTAGAATCTGGTTAGGCAGGAATCATCCACAAAGAACCCAATGCTCCTTCTAAGGGCTACAACGACATTTTTTTTTGTCCTCCTCTCGGCTGCTGGCTGGGACTTGTAGTGCAGCTACAGCCATCTTGGCTGCACACTGTGCACTGGTGGCAGAAAGGGGACAGCACATGGTCCACACAGACCCCAATGAAATTGCCCAAAGTCCTCTCAGTACTCATTTTTGCTGCTGCTGTACCTTGGCTTGCTGGGATCTGTAGTGCAGTCTAGGGAAAACGTTTTGTCACTCAGTTATATAAACTACAGTCCAGTGAACAATAGGTCTGTGATACACTAGCCGCAGTCTAGAGAATATTTTTTTACTCAATTATATAAACTACAGTCCAGTGAACAATTGTGAGGTGTGCGATACACTAGCCGCAGTCTAGAGAATATTTTTTTTCACTCAATTATATAAACTACAGTCCAGTGAACAATTGTGAGGTGTGTGATACACTAGCCGCAGTGTAGAGAATAATTTTTTTCACTCAATTATATAGACTACAGTCCAGTGAACAATTGTGAGGTGTGCTGTACAGCAGCGTCAGTCTATAAAATAAGTTTTTTTCACTCAATTATATAAACTACAGTCCAGTGAACAATTGTGAGGTGTGCGATACACTTGCCGCAGTCTAGAGAATAATTTTTCTCACTCAATTATATAAACTACAGTCCAGTGAACAATTGTGAGGTGTGCGATACACTAGCCGCAGTCTAGAGAATAATTTTTTTCACTCAATTATATAAACTACAGTCCAGTGAACAATTGTGAGGTGTGCGATACACTAGCCGTCTAGAGAATATGTTTTTATTCTCAGTTATTTAAACTACAGTCCAGTGCAAAATTGAGTGGTTTGCGGTGCAATAGCTGGAGTCTAAAGACTACATTTTTTTGCCTCAGATAGTAATTCTACTGTCTACTGAATACGGTTTTGGCCTCAGATATTAACTCGACAGTTTGGTGAATATACAAAATGTTGAACCCAAGGGCTAAGGGTTCGAGGACGAGGGCTTTCAAGTAGTGTAGGGGGCAGAGGCCGTGGTCCTAGGCAGGGTGCCGCAGAGTTTCGCTCCCTAGCTTCATCTCGCAACTTACTGGGTCACGTGGTACACCACTATTGAAACCACAACAGTGCGAACAGGTGATGACGTGGATAGCGGACTATGCGTCCAGTAATTTATCCACCACCCAGTCTTCCACGCAGTCCACCCACGCTAGCCAAGGGAGTAGACCTCTGTCCCCTCCAGCTCAACCTCCTTCCCCCCAGCCTGCCCCCCCCACAGAAAGTATGGATTCAGATCAGGCATACTCACAGGAACTCTTTTCAGGACCCTACCCAGAGACACAAACCACTGCTCAAGAGCAACCTGAGCAGTTGCTCTGTCCTGATGCCCAAAATTTAGAACTTTCACAGTCTGTGGGTGATGAGAGTGTGGACTTAGTGAAAGTAGTGCGTGAAGAGGTGTCGGATGATGATAATGATGATGATGATGAGACACGGTTGTCAGACAGTGACGTTGTTGTCAGGGCAGTAAGTCCGAGGGGGGAGCAGAGTGAGGAATCGGAGGAAGAGCTGGTGGATGATGAGGTGACTGACCCAAACTGGGTTGGTAATCCAACTCAAGTGCTTCTTAGGGGGAGGCAAGTGCAGCAGCAGAACAGGTTGGAAGAGGCAGTGGGGTGGCCAGAGGGAGAAGCAGGGCCAGAGCAGGTAGATCAGCAACTGTTTCACGGAGTCAAGCTCCCGTGCCGAGGCCTAGATGTTCGCAAGTCTCGAGGTTTTTTAAAGAAAGTGAGGATGACCGACGGACTGTGGTGTGCAACCTATGCCACACCAGGATCAGCAGGGGAGCCACCACTACCAGCCTAACCACTACCAGCATGCGCAGGCATATGAGTGCTAAACACCCGACTCAGTGAAACCAAGGCCGTTCACCGCCTGCGGGTCACACCACTGCCCCTTCCCCTGTATCACATGCTGGCTCGGCGAGTCAACCCCCTGGCCAGGACCCCGGCACAAGTGCCTCCTGCCCTACAACCACCCCTTCACCTCCACTATCCTCCACAACCTCCACCAATGTGGCAGCGTTCAGCTGTCTTTGTAGCAGACATTTGAGCGCAAGCGCAAATACAATTCCAGCCGCCCACATGCACAAGCCCTAAACGTCCACATCTCCAAATTGTTGAGCCTGGAGATGCTGCCCTATAGACTGTTAGAGACTGAGGATTTCCGCAACCTGATGGCGGTGGCTGTCCCTCGGTACTTGGTCCCCAGCCGCCACTATTTTTCCTGATGTGCCGTCCCAGCCCTACACCAGCACGTGTCAGAGAACATCATCCGTGCCCTGACCAACGTGGTTAGTGATAAGGTCCACCTAACCACGGACACGTGGACAAGTGCTGCCGGGCAGGGACACTATATCTCACTGACGGCACATTGGGTTAACTTGGTGGAGGCTCGGACCGAGTCTGACCCTGGGGCCGCTCATGTACTGCCCACACCGAGGATTGCGGGGCCTACCTCGGTCACGGTTTCTCAGACTTATTATGCCTCTTCCTCCAACCCCTCCTCCTCTTCGCACAGAAACGCTGAGCCAACAGGCAATGTTTCTGAGGGCCAACTGGCGCTCTATACAAACAATGTTTACGGAGGGCCACCTACAGGCCCTCTCTCCAATAATTTTTTTAGTAGCGTCAAATACAGACACTCAAAAGACAATTTTACATGAGGGAGTGTCTCCCCGTCTGCCATCATGTTCGGTCAGGCTGTCCGTAGGTACACCACCTCTGTCGTCCGCAGAAGCGGCCACTATGAGGAAGGCCAAGGCAAGAACATCCCCTTTTCAATTGAGAACAAGTGGAGACTTGTAGGAGGATGACACTTTTCTTCGGCAGTGGATTCACCTTCCCCTTAATTATTGCCATACAACAGTTGGTGAAAAAGTAATTGGCAATGATGAAGAAAATGTAACGGTGCAGTGGACCGTCTGTGAAGCAAACCTATATATTCCCACCATGCCAGCCAGTGGCGTAGCTATAGGGGAAGCAGGGGAAGCGACTGCTTCGGGGCCCGAGCTCAGCAGGGGCCCTGGAGCAGTAGCAGGGATGTGGCAAATCAGCAGGGTAATATTTCTATTTCTCTCTCTTTCCAGGGGTGGGGTGGGATCTTAACGGTGCGCATTGAAACAAGAGGATGGGGAGAGAGGGATTCTCCTACCTCTCCTCTGCGCTGCTGCACTGTGTAATCTGATTGGTGGAGGAGCAGTGAGAGGAAGCTGCTGCTCCACCAATCTTTTCAAGTAATACTTCAGTCACAAACAGGGCCCGCTCCCAGACTTCCAGAAGCACCATGTGGACCCTGCATGTGACCCTCTGCACTCCTGCCTGCCCGTCAGGCTGCCTCTCTTACCTGCCCCTCCACCTCCCTTGTAGTGCCAGCTGACCTCCTGCTCTGGCTGTAACAGACATCCAGGAAGCAGGAGCAACCCAGAGCAGCGCTGTCTCAGCCATCTGAGCATTGCTGCAGCCTTCCAGCCAGCCAATACAGCAGACCTTCAGACTCACTGCCAGCCTGACCAACAGTGGTAAGTTTGTGCCCCCTGCCCTGTACTGCACCCCCTATGCTGCATTCTGCCCCTGCCCTGTGTCCCCTATGCTACACTATGTGTGCCCCCTGCCCTGTACTGTACCCCCTATGCTGTATTCTGCCCCCTGCCCTGTACTGTACCCCCTATGCTGCACTATGTGTGCCCCCTGCCCTGTACTGTGTCCCTATGCTGTATTC